>CABHPQ010167727.1:0-40554 GCA_902168405.1 Peromyscus aztecus | reverse complement strand
AAAAAAAAAAAGAATATGAAAGTTAAGTCATGTAAAGATGGAAATTACACAAAGAATCTGGATACTACATATTATTATATTATTTTGAGGATATTTAACTGCAAAGAGACATTCAATTGTAAGAGCTACCAAGTTAAATCAATATGTATATTTTAAAGTTATCTTGACTTCAAAATTTGTGTCTAAGGATACATTGTTTTGTTTCCACAGAAGATGAGAAATTTTGGATTGCTTCCAGGCTAATATGGGTTGATCAAGACCCCTGAAAGGTTGATACAGTCTCACAGACTACTACAGCAAAGGTTTAATTATAATTCTCATTTTTTTCCTCAGGACCTCTATAAGATTGCCAACACCCCCAACCAGCAGGAAGTAGTATGAGAAGCTATGCCCAAATTCCTGAAATATTGTTCATAAATGTTTATTTTTATTTAAAGGGGGTTAATTATAAATGTAATCTCTTTCTAAAGAAGAAAAGAGGATATAGATATGATAGGATAAAAGGGTAGATTATTGAATCTACTTTTAAAGAGCAACAACTTGTTTGAAACGCTTTACATTGCTATGGATCTTAGCTTATTGATACAAATTTAAAGTTAATTTTATTATACTATATATATATATATTTCTACTCTTGTTTAAGGTATTATGTTTATACAACTAATTTAAAATTGTAATGCATAATTAAGAAATACAGATTAATAGTCATCTACGATAATCAAACTTATAGTCATGTTAGTTAAGTTTTCTAGATATACATAGATATATTTCACTTAGGTAAGTAATCTTCAAACACTTCAAGGACCTGCAGAATATGGTATTTAAAATGTATTAAGACTTTTCTGGAGAGTGAGACATGTCTGCTCCTGGCAGTACCAATTACTTTAAAGAGGGTGATGGGCATCAGGTAAACCCATTAATGTGGCAAAAGTTAGCCACTGGGCAAAAAAATTGCCCTTGCCTCAACTGCTTGACAGGATGTTGTATAAATGGACATACAGGAGCCATAGGAAAATGCCCATTGAATTTTGCCAAAACAAGGTGAGATGGTCCTTCTGATTCCTGCTTTACAGAAGAGACTTCCAGACATTCTGCAGGACACAGGGAGAAGTGACTGAGAAACTCCAGGCCATTAGGCTGAAAATGGATGCCCCAATGTTTCAGAGAAACTTTTTTTGACTGTCCAGATAGCAAGCTGTCTCTATCATTTCTAAAATTATGGAAGTTGCTTGCAATGCACTTCCTGTTTACTCAGGCAATATTATATTTTTCTGGGGTCTTTGATGGAGTTGAAGACTAGATAGTTATAACTTTCAATGGTTATGACAAAGGTTAAATTAGATTTGAAACTCACAAATATAGGATCGATGATAGAATATTTTCTTTAAATCTGCCAAATACAAATAGACTAGATATTGTAACTGTAATTCTTGCTTGATAACTGTTATATTATATTTAATTTTACTATGTTAAAGTTAAAACCTTCCTTTTTGATTAGACAGAAAAAGGGAAGTGCTGTGGGATGTCTTTCTGTATGCTGTGAATATGTGTTACTCCCATTGGCTAATAAATAAAGCTGCATTGGCCTATGGCAGGGCAGGATGGAGACAGGTGGGAAAATCCAAGAGAGACAGTGAGAGGAGAAAGGAGAGTAAGGGGAGATGCCAAATGCCGCCATCCAAGGAGCAACATGTAATGAGACCCAGGTAAAGCCACGGAACACGTGGTGGTACATAGAAATGGGCTGAATTAAGTTATAAGAGCTAGCTAGCAAGAAGCTTGACCCACCAGCCATGCAGTTTGTAAGTAACATAAGCCTCTGTGTGTTTACTTGGGACCAAGTAGCTTCAGGATGTGGGTGGAAGAGATTCGTCCTGACCGCAGGGCCAGGCAGGACCTGAGAGACTTCCAGCTACAGGAATTACTGAATGTTGTGTGTGGTTTAAATAAACACATACATTTTGAACCAATCTTTCAGCTACAGGGTAGAGATAAAATTGGATAAAACAGAGATTTGTCTTTTTTATAAAGTAATTTAACAGGGCCATACAGGAAATAATAGAATGATATGCAAAATATGTTTATCGGATAAAAGAATCTATGAGTTCCTACTGGGACCAAATCATTGATGTGATGTGATGTGATGTGCTCATGAAATGGCTTCTTTATGTTTTCTATTGATTTTCTCCAAATCTCTCCTATCTGTATTAAGAAGAAACTTCTCTATGTGTTGTATATCCATTTCCCCCAAGGTTAAAACTTCCATCTTGAAAAGAAACACTTTAAGACATAAGACACAAAAGGGAGGTGACACAACAGGATATTTTAAGCCAAGATATTTACAAGAAGGTGAAACAGCAGGATGATTTAAGGAGAGGTGAAAAACTCCATCCTGCAGGCAAGCTCCTTTACATAAGAAGTAAAGAACTCAAAATAGCATCAGAAAGTCCTAGGAAGAGAGCTGATTCACTAGCTACCCCTCCAATAATATATAAGCAGTAAAGAATGTTAAGAGGCCCTTCCCCAACCATATATAAGCAGTAAAGAGTGTTTCGAGGCCCTCTCACAATAATATATATGCAGTAAAGTGTGTTAAGAGGCCCTATCAGACATGATTAACATCTTAGGAGATACTCAGACAAAACATCCTAAGAGAAACAAAGAGCAAAGAGCTGTATAGAAGAGGCTCCAACCAACAGAACCACCTAGAAAGGATAGTCTCCAACCTCTTCACCTGCCTGTGGGCTGTGTAGCATGTTCCAGGTTTTCAGTTTATGTGATCTTTGACACATGTGAGATGAGATTTGGTGATGCAGATGTCTGAATCATTTCTACTCCTGTACATAACTGCTCACCCATATTCCTGTAAATAGCTCCAATATAACATATTGGTTCACCAAGTTGGACTTGGTGGTATCAGTACTCTGGTCTGATCTCAGTTCTCTGGTTTCGAGATGTTTCTTCATGTCTTCTCAGGCATAGTGTCACACAAACAGCAAAACTGGAGGGAGATGGAAATGTGAACCTGAGGAAAACCATGAACCTATAGACTCTCTACAATCAAGGAAGCTATAGAATGCTGAGCACACTAATTGTATGGAATAGAAAGCTGAGACCCTCCAGATGTATCTGTGTCAAGGGAGTGTCCTGGGTGTGATGCAACATTATGTGGAAACATCAAGGCTTTGGAGACAAAAATAAGAAAGTTGGATTGGCTCAATCAGACTCTTGTTGGTATGGTAATAAATAACTGGGGCCTGATGATAAGTATATTTTTTAAAAAGATGGATGATAAGAATGCAACTATTAAAAAGAGGTCACAAACACAAACAAGAGCAAGGAGTCATATATGGGAGAGTTTGGAGGGAGGGAAGGGAATGGAGAAATGAAGTAATTATAGTATAACCTAAAAATATTTTCAGGAAATAAAATTAAGAAATAATAATGTAGCTGTTTTGAAACTAGACTTGTCTCTAGCCTGTCTTTGTCCCCTGGCATACCAGCTGCCTTTTGGACATGACCAACAAAATCTGGGAAGACCAGATCTTCATTGCCAAGAGGAAAGACACAGAGAAAAGAAGAAAGGCATTGAGTAGTCCTGTAAAAATGAAGAAAATTAAAGAAATATCATGGATGAATTGGGATGAGGGACTAAGAAAAGAGGAGACAAAACATAAGACATAAACGCACAAGTTCAAGGAGCCATTCCTGCTGTGAAGATGAGAACAGCCTGGGGAGTTCTTGAATCAAACATTTTCTTTTCCTGCTGTATCTAAATTTCCTTGATATGGCCTTAGGTAAGGGATTATGATCTTATCCAGGGATGACAGGATCTTCTGATGGTTAACCAGAGGAAGATAAAGAATTGCTCCAGTTCCAAAAGCTTCATATCTCTATTGAGACATACCATCTAGAAGAGCTTCAAGGAAGTATAGTTCTAGAACAGGGGGTATCCTTCTACTAGCTGAAGGTCAGTGTCCCCATGGCCCAGAAAACAGTATTACTCTAAAAAAAAAAAGGAAGAGCAAAGATGGAGTGAAGCTTGACTAAAAGCACATCACCTGAAATGACTGTGTCTCCATGCAGTCTGCTCCTGGATA
This sequence comes from Peromyscus aztecus, assembly GCA_902168405.1. NCBI lineage: Eukaryota > Metazoa > Chordata > Mammalia > Rodentia > Cricetidae > Peromyscus > Peromyscus aztecus. The sequence goes on along the minus strand of CABHPQ010167727.1, from coordinate 36,454 downwards.
TACCAGAGAATGGTCACTGGAAGAACAACAGTAGCACCAGTGGCAGTAAGAGAAAACAGCATGTATAAGGGGTAGGCCAGGAGAAGGAGGCTGAACAGGCTCCAGAAGCATGCTGGAAAGACAAGAGCCATTGGAGATGGAAGAACCTGGAATTTCCCCAACAGGGGGAAATTCATCCATCACACAAAGATGAGTGTATTTACTTCCTTCTTGGAATTTCCATTCTCCACATAGAACATCAATCTATGGGGCCAATAGTCCCCTTTGCCATCAGAATAGTCAAATGGTTTCAAGAGTCAGAAGCACATTTTCATAATCATCCCTGCTTGCCAAATAAGTAAAATGAGAGCTGATATTTCAGGGCGTGTCTGTTTTCTAGATTTCCACAGGGTTATTTTTGTGTGTTTTCATGTTTTGCTGCTACATTTTTCAAAATACTCAGAGGGCCACATTTTACTGCAAGTCATGTCTCTTAGTTACTAGAATCCTTCATCTGATCAGAGAATGCTCAGGTTCATTCCTCCCAACTTTCATTTCTTCTATTTCCTTCTTTTATTCTTTTTCTCACCCTCTCCTTCCCCTTTTTCTTTCCTCCCTTCCCTTTCTTTTTAAAATTTCTTTTCATTTCTTTCTCCTTCTCTCTTTCTATCCTTCTCTTTTATTTTCTCCCCTTTCCTTCCTATCTGCCCTCTTTTCTTTCTTCTCTCATTCCTTCCCCTTCATCTCTATCCCTTCCAATCCCCATGTCTTCTTTCTTTACCATTTTCTTTCTTTCCCTGTGTTCTTTCTTTCTTTGTTAGTTCATTTTTTTCTTCTTTTTCACTGTTTTTTAGGAAGTGTTTCATCAGCTCAGGCTGGTTTTGAACTTACAATCATCCTCTGTCAGCCTCCTGAATTCTTTCAGGATACAAGCATTAGCCACTATGCTGGTCTTCCTAGACTGTTTGACCCACACATCTACTTAAGCATTTCTTGTTTTTAAACTGTGTTTGGGTCTAAATGTCCAATGTCTCTGGGGGCGGGGGTATGGTTATTCATAGTTATGGTTTGAGTTGTATCTTTACAATATAACACAATATGATGAAGCCACAAACCCAACAATATAAAAAACATTTTTATTTGAAAGAAAGTCCTTGAAAATGTAGCTAAATAGGTTGTTGTGGTGCCCTTTACTCAATATATCAGGTGTAATAGGAAGAGTAGGAATATAGAAGGACATGTAGGCACAGGAATGATGTGACAAAAGACAGATTGGAGTCCTGCAGATGCAAAGTGAGTAGCACTAAGGGTTACACATAAACCACCAGAAAGAAGGGCATGTCATAGAAAGACTCATCACACAGAGGGGACAGGGCCCTGGAAACCTTGATTTCAGACTGTGGGCTCCAGAATGGTAAGTTGAAAATTTCTGTTATTTTTAGGCCTACCAGTTGAGCATTTTGTTACAGCCATCCTTGTAAACATAATGACAACTTAACCTTGAAGAAAAACTATGCTAGAACACAATTATAGGTAATGTGTAAAACTATAAGCATATAAAATAAAATTGGAAAAGTTCTAAAACAATGCAATGGTTAGACAAACTAGGAAAAATATATAAAGAAGTGCAATCATAGCACACTAAAATATTAAATTTTGAATAATATATGAATAAACACAATATAAACATTCAACATTGACCAAAATTTAACATAATCACAATAGGACAATAAGAAACTACAATTGGAAAGAATAGCAGAGTCAACAATTTTTTTTTAGCAGAAAGGAAATATTGTTCTATAAAATTGATTAATTATATAATAACGTTGTGTGCCTGTGATTCAGGTTCATGGAAACAAGAAAGTAATGGAAAAAAAGTTTTGCTTACTTTGTATATGAGATTGGGACTAGGGAATAATGAAAATATCTCAATAGGGGATTACTGAATTTGATTTTAAATAGTTTGTTTCTATTAATTGAAAAATATTCTTGGCTGGGCAGTGGTGATGCACACCTTTAAACCCAGCACTTGCGAGGCAGAGGCAGGCGGATCTTTGTGAGCTGGAGGCCAGCCTGGTCTACAGAGTGAGCTCCAGGAAAGGTGCAAAGCTACACAGAGAAACCCTGTCTTGAGAAACCACCCCCCTCAAAAAAAATTATCATACATTGTTTTTGACCACAGCAAAACAAAAAACATTAAATTATATACACGCAATAAGAATCAAATATTCAGAGAATAATACATAATTGATAAAAAATAAGAATATTATAGTATGAATAAGAGCTGACACTATGAAAGAAAATCTCTATAAACTTATCTTAGTTTGGGTTACTATTGCTATTTGTAACACCATGATTAAAAGCAAGTTTGGGAGGAAAGGGTTTTCCTGTGGGATAATGTTCTTGTACACTGTAAAGATTTGTCACTCAAATTGATTTAATAAAACACTGATTGGCCAGTAGCCAGGCAGGAAGTATAGTTGGGGCAACAAAACTAGGAGAAATCTGGAAAGAGGAAGGGTGGAGAAATCTGGAAAGAGGAAGGGATATCGCCAGCTAGATAGAAAAGGGAAAAATGCTGAGGGATGGTCTTTCTGTATGCTGTGAATATATGTTGCTTCCATTGGTTAATAAATAAAGTTGCTTTGGCCTTTGGTAAAGCAGGATAAGAGCCAGGTGAGAAATCTAAGCAGAGAGACAGGGAGAAGAAGGGTGGAATCAAGGTAGACATCCTCCACCTGCCAAAGGAACAAGATGCCAGCAGACCAGTAATGCCACAGCCACATGGCAAAATATAGATTGAGATGGGTTAATTTAAGTGTAAGAACTAGTTAGTAATAAGCCTGAGCTACCAAGCTTTTATAAGAAATATCAATCCTCAGGGTCAATTATTTAAGATGCATCTGCTGGGTATTTGGGAACAGGCAGGTGGGAGAGAAACTTCTGCCTACAGGATTTATTTGGCTTACATTTCTATACCCATAGTCCATCATTAAAGGAAGTCAGGATAGGAACTCAATTGGGAAAACAACCTGGAGACAGGAGCTGATGCAGAGGCCAAGGAGGCGTTTGGCTGCTTACTGGGTGTACCTCATGGGTTTCTCAGCCTGCTTTCTAGTAAAAACCAGGATCAGCAGCCAAGGGATGCCACCACCCACAATGGGCTAGGCTCTCTCCTCCATCAATCACTAAGCTCTACAGACTTGCCTATATCCTGATCTTAAGGAGGTATTTTCTTTTATATATACTTACTTATTTACTTACTTATTATTCTCTCATATATTATGTACCAACCATAGTTTCCCCTCCCTCCACTTCTTCCAGTACACTCCACCTCCCAGCTCCCCCAGATCCACTCCTCCATTCCCCTTCAGAAAAGAGCAGGCCTCCCAGTGATATCAAACAAAGAGCATAACAGGTTACAATAAGACTAAGCAAATACCTTCATATCAAGGCTATAAGGGGCAACCATATAAGTAGGAAGAAAAAGGGTCCCAAGGACAGGCAAAAAGAGTCAGAGACACCCCCACTACCACTGTCATGGAATCCCACAAGAACACCAAGCTATAGAATCATAACAATTGTGCAGAGTACCTAGGTCAGACCTAGGCTAGTCAGGTTAGTCAGCTAGGCCTTGGTCAGTTAGGCTCCCTAATCATCACTTCAGTCTCTGTGAGTGCCTATGAGCCCTGCTTAGTTGATTCTGTAGGAGATGTTCTTATGGTGTCCTTGACTTCTCCGCCTCCTACAATTGGAGGCATTTTCTTAATTGAGGTTCCCTCCCCTTAGATTACTAGCCTGTGTCAAATTGACAAAATACTAACCAACATAATTGCTAACATTAAATGTTTGAAAGTACAAGATGAAAAATAAAAACAAATATTATTATTTCAAGTTTATCAGATGAATTTGAGAAATTCATAGAACAGAAATGAAGCTTAAGAATCTATATCTACAGTTGCCACTAAAGGCAAAAGTATAAGGCATAATATAGACTATTATCAAGTTATCAAATCTTTGGAACCTAGACCCTAGACTAGGGTCTTTTTTGTTATTGTTTTGTATGTGTGTTGTTGTCTGCTTTTTTTTAACTGTTGTTTTGTCTCTCCTTGTGGCTAGATTTTATTTTTTTATTAAGAAAAATTTTCCACTCATTTTACACACCAATCAAAGATCTTCCTCTCCCCTCCTCCCTTCCCCCAAAGACTTCCCCTCCCAACCTGCCCTCCACTTCCCCATACAAGAAGGCAAGGCCTCCCATGAGGAGGCACATCCAGTAGAGGCAATTCCAAGCCCCTCCCCCTGCCTCAAGGCTTCATGAGGTGTCCCATCATAGATAGTGGGCTCCAAAAAGCTCACTCATGCACCAGGGATGGATTCTGGTCCTACTGTCAGGGGGCTCCCCAAGCAGATCAGGCTATGTCTTGCCATGTAGAGGGCCCAGCCCAGTTCCATGCGGGTTCCACAGCAGTTGATTCAACTTTGATGAGTTCCCACTAATTTGGTTTAGTAGTCTCTGCAGGTTTCCCCATTATGATCTTGATGTACTTGCTCATAGAATCCCTCTTCTTTCTTTCCAACTGGACACCTGCAGCTCTGCCTGGTGCCTGTCTGTGGATCTCTGCATCTGCTTCCATCAGTCACTGGAGAAAAGCTCTGTGATGACAGGTTATTCACTAATCTGATCTCTGGGGCAAGCCAATTCAGTTCAGGCACTATTTCTAGTAGTCCAAGTTGGGGTCATCCCTGGGGATTCCTGGGATCTTTCCTAGCACCCGGTTTCTCTCTATCCCCATGATGTCTCCTTCTATCATGATATCTATTTCACTGCTTTCTCACTCTGTCCCTGTTCCAGCTTGACCATCCAGTTCCCTATGTTCTCATCCTCCATCCCCTACCCTCCATTGCCCACAATTCATCCCCAGTTTATTCATGGAGATCTCATTTATTTCGCCTTTTCAGGGCAATCCATGTGTCCCACTTTGAGTTTGAAAGTAGGAAGTAGTCTTGAACGTATTGGCACAGGAGACTACTTCCTAAATATAACACCAATACCACAGACACTGAGAGCAACAATTCATAAATGGGACCTCTTGAAACTGAGAAGCTTCTGTAAGGCAAAGGACACAGTAAATAAGACAAAACAACAGCCTACAGAATGGGAAAAGATCTTCACCAACACCACATCTGACAGAGGGCTGAGCTCGATTTTATGCTATAACATGTGCTTGTTCTTATGTGTCTTCTTTTTCAACTTTGGTGATTCACAGAAGTTTATCTGATTTTCTTAAGTTTGGTTTTTTAATGCCTATTCTCTAGAAAATTTCACTGCTAAGCACTTATTTCTCTTGTGCTGATGGTTTACTCTTAGCACTTTTTTGCCCCATATATAATGGCCATATTTGAACATCTATTAATTTGTCATGTCTCAAATTAGAAAATAAAACATTACTAATGTATGGCTTTTAATGTAGTTATATTGGGTTTTAAATTTAATATCCAATGGTATGTTTAATCTTTCTAACATCACTCAATTGTTCTAAGACTCTCAATTTATCTAATAGATGTTATCAGAATTGTATTGTATTTCTTGTAATGCAATTTTCTGATACAAAATAATTTGCTTACACTGAAAAAAAATTAAACAAAATTTTGTCATCAAGTTAGCTCCAAAAATATAGGTTCTTTGTGATATATAACTACAAATAAGACAACTTGTATATATACCATATCTGTCTAGTGTATGTGTATTTCAAATTATTACATAGTAGTCTAGGTAGATAATAAAATTGCTATTTATAGATGAATTGCAAAGAATTACTAATGGCATTCTCTGTGTCATTCCTTAATTTTCAGGTTTTAAAAGCTCATTTGGTTATACTGGAAAATAATACAGACATTTTCCTTTCTGTATTTTAAATTAAAATACTTATACATTACTACTTATAAAAAACAGAAATCATATCACATGTGGATGAATCACATTCATTTTCTTATTTTCAAGTTAAATGACATCATTTACATTTTCCATACATCCTTGCAAGAGTGTCCTTTAAAAGGATATTCCAATTTCATTAAGAAATATCTTCAGAAAAGATCATTATTTTCCTTCATTTCATAAGTCTTATTTTACCTATGTTAAGTTATTTGAACAAAAGAACTAAAACAGCATTGCATTATTTTCACTTCTCATGAGGCCTCTTCACTCTAATAAACCAAATTTAAATTCTACTGGAGTGCCCAGAATGCCTGCTTACCACCTGGGGATAGTATTCCTGGAGATTCCACAGACATACAGAGATTGATGTAAGGATAAAGGGCTCTAAGCAACTCTTAAAACATGCTTGGATGGAAATAAAGAGAAGAAAGATAAACAAATAATACAGGTTTATTTAAAGAAAGAATAAAAATTATCTTGGTGGTACATTTATATTCCAGCAAGTAATACATACACCAGTTATCTGACATTCCTTTGATCCGCTCACTGAGTTGCTCAAAAATAAGCCAAAAGTGAACATAAAGATTCAGGACCTTGTATTCATCATTGGCAATTTTAATAATCATCATTATCAATTACCTGAACACTAAATGATGTTTGCTGTTGTTGAGGATTCAAGCTGGTCCCTAAAATATACATTTAATTTTAAGAAAGAACTCAAGATTTTATGAATTGAATATGTTTTCAGTCATTCAATATGATCTATTCTATCAGAAGAAGACAAATTTATTTGATTAGTCATTAATTTTGTTTAGTACATACTTAGATATGTAAGTATAATAAACAGAATTCACATTTAAGATGTCATTTTTTAAAATACTTGAATATATGATTGTGGTCCATTTGTTTCTGTGATAAGACAAACAAATTCAATTCTTTGAAAGAAATGTTCTATTGATTACTACTAATTATTTGGGTCCCTACAGCTAGAATCCATGATACCATTTTTTACATAATGCATGCTGTGGATAATAGTTGATACTGTGGTATTTTCCAGTTCCCAATAAAATATAATAAATATATATTTTTTTTTTGGTTTTTCAAGACAGGGTTTCTCTGTGTAGCTTTGCGCCTTTCCTGGAACTCCCTTGGTAGCCCAGGTTGGCCTTGAACTCCATTTTATTAAAAATTCAAAATATTAATATTAATTTATCTATACTCTGCTTTACAGTGAGTTATGTACTAGTTACAAAAAATGAATTCTTAGAAAGCTTTCCGAACAAACTAATTAAAATCGATGGGCCAATAACAATTTTAAGAATGTTAAAAGCATGAAAATGTGAAGAATGTATAGTAGAAACCAAAGTAGTATGAAAAAGTATGTTCATTTGAAATGCCAAATATAATTTTAACAAGGGAAAGAAGTATTGAAGAATTATTTGAAAAAATAATAACTACAGGGTTTTTTTTTCAGTTTAATAAAAGCAGCTAAGTGTAGATAGAAAGTGCCAGATAACCCTGAAGGATACATTGAAAAGGCTCATCTTGCTCAAGCTCTTGGGGAGTGAAGTTCCACATGTGAAAGTTTCCTAAAAAGTAACTTAGAAGACATTTCTGTCTTTTTCTATTTATGGAAGATTTCTATATTCATGGCTTTATATTCCAAATAGAATCAGAATTTACACTTTTATTTTATTTAAGTATGATTTTTATTGGCTGGATTTATTTCCAATAGTCAGTATACTTCGTTTTTCAGTATGTTGTTTATTGTCATATACTATAGTGTAACAGGGGCTGGAAAGATGGGTTGGTGGTTAAGAGCATTGGCTCCTATTCCAGAGGACCCAGGTTCAATTCCTAGCACCCACATGGCAGCTCACAACTGTATGTAACTCCAGTTCCAGGGGATCTGGTACCCTCACACAGACATACATGCAGGCAAAACATCAATGTACATAAAAATAAATAAAACATTTTAAAAATACAATGTAATAAATTTACATGGTATGAAAAAAGGAAAAGTTTAGAAAATTCTGAATGAATTCCTAAGTCTGGTATAATTTTGCATCAACATGCCAATTACAGCTTTCTGTAACTTCCATATTTTTAGCATATATATATATAATGATATATAACATATATAAATATTTTAACATATGACAAATATTTTTACATTGATATCATATATATTAATACTTATACCATATGTATTTTTTAAAGCACCAACAAAAAGTCAAAGATTCTTTTTTTCTTTATTAAGAAATTTTCTACTCACTCCACATACCATCCACAGATGCCGCCTCCTCCCTTCTCCCAACCCCCCCAGTCATCTTTCCCAAGCCACCCCGCATCGCACCCCCACATCCCCCAAATGGAGGTCTCCCATGGGGAGTCAGCAGAGCCCATCCTATTGAGCCTAGGCAGGTCCAAGCTCCTTCCCACTGCACCAAGGCTGTGCAAGGCTTCACGCCCCAGGCACCGAATTCCCAGAAGCCTGCCCATAGACCAGGGACAGATCCCGATTTCCCTGCCTGGGTGCCCCCCAAACAGTTCGAGCCAAACAACTGTCTTCCGTATCCAGAGGGCCTAGCCCAGTCCCATGGGGGTTCCACAGCCACCAGACCACAGTTCATGGGCTTCCACTAGTGTGGCCGCTCATTTCTGCACTTCCTCCCATCATTAAGTGTGCTGCTGGCTCTGATATATTTATCTGAAAAGTGAGGCACAGAAGTTGACTACTTAAAAGAGTACTTGGAAAACTGTGGGGTTACTCCCAGATAGAAAGAACACAACTTAGGTCAAGAAAAATATGTCTTATGAAATATGATTTTTAAAATTTTGTGTTCAAAAGCATATTTTATTGATGTAAAAGTTAAATGACAAAAAAATGAAGTGTTAGAATTGTGGTGGTAAACTGTAACTCTAAATAAATTAATGTGCAAAAGGAAAACAGCGTTGTACCGTGTATTCACTGCCACAAAATATTGCAACATCTTCAAAACACTTAAAGTGACCAATGCAATATTTATAGCAGTGAAATGTGTTGAATTATTGAGGAGCAGCAACATTTGCTATTACTTTGGGAAGTTAGTTAAATGCCCACTAGTTCTCTAAGTACTTTTCTTACTACATTGTATTTCCTTTGATAATAAAATCTCAAGTCATGTGTTCGTGCATGCTAAGATATTCCTTTGTTCTTGTTCATTGGCACAAAGTTTTACCAAGATCTACAATCCTGTAATAAATGAAATAGGATTATTATACCTACATGCATACATGTATATGAAGGGAATGTACTCTCAAAGCGAAAATTCCAAATGCAGCCAGCTCTGCCAGCCATTTCCTTCTCTTTTGGATGTCTCTGCATGCGTGCTGCATGCCAATAGGGTATATTGAGTATGGTTTCACTATCAAAGACTCTAGGTATCTCACTAGATTTCTCTTTAACTAGCTGTTCTGTTGCTATTGATATCAGCCCGGTTCCCATCACAATGTAAATGCTTCAACAAAAAGAAATTGGAAAATAATTGAACTCCTCACAGTTTGCTTTAGACATGTAGGGGATTATCTCTATTTAAAAAGGTTATTTGCTGATAACATGCATAAAGAAAATGACCCTGCTAGCTCATCTCAGTCCCTTACCTACTGTAAATTTCAAGTCTTAAGCAGCTCAAATTCTTAGGTCTCTCCAGTCTGTCAACAGTGATGGAGTTCTGTTCCCTTATGATAAAACCTTGGATGGCACCCCATGATTGATGCAACTCAAGCTTCTCGAGAAAAGAGAATCCTCTCAAGTCATTACTGGAAATCCACAAGGGACTTTCACTTGTTCTTCCAACATGGAATATTCCTGTGCTTGCAACCCAAGCTCGCTCTTAGGGCTGCTCCAAATTTCCCCAGCCACTTCCCTCTCAATCCACTTAAAGAGATGACCTATTTCACCTGCCAATGCAGCTTCTTTAACTAACTAATGTCCTTGCCAGAGTTTCCCTATCATGCTAAAGACTCCCACTATGGAGTCCCAGGGTATTAACAGAGTGGCTTCTTTATCAATGCAGAGCTTAAATTCTTTATCTCTGTCTCAATTCAACAATAGTTAGGCCAGAAGTTTGAAGATGCTCCTGAACTTATTTTTTTTCTGCTTCCCCCTCCAGCTGTACAACGACTTCTGTAAATTTCAAGGTGAAAATTAACAACAATAAAAAATAGCCATGATCTCACTTTAAAAATGACTTTTCTCATTTAAAGTACACAAAAATATATTTCTCTACTTCTTCATTCTACTCTACATACAAAGAAAACTTCCTAGAAGGTGAAACTTTAGTAAATTACATTTGCCCCAGTATGCATTATTTTGCTACATGAATACTGACCTCTGGTGAAATGCATCCCCAAACCTAACTAAATGTCAAATCCATTAGAGTGTTTTGCTTACAATGGGAAGTGTTCTACCAATGCAAAGTATAACATTAAGGACTCACTAGTATATGCCAAAGAAAAATGACTTTTAAATGACTAATTCTCTCACTACTATAAGATAACAGCCATAGGCTACACTGTCCTCTAGAGTATCTCACTGTGTGTGAAATTCACAAATCCGCTAAAACTAGAGTTTCATTGTCTGTGACTACATCTACTTTAGCTCATCCTGAAGTGTGTCAAAGACTTTTTAATTTCCTCTTTAATTACATATAGTAAAACCTGTCATACAGTGTTGTGCTATGATGCAATGTACCCAATCACTTATTTACAAGAACATTTAATTAAATAAAATATAAAATGACATTTATCAAGTGTATAAGCATGTGTCAAACACCTCTCTCATGGTTTCAAAGCACGAAGAAATCTTCTGGGCATAATGGAAATGAGACTATGTAGAATCTTAACATGAACTATGAACCAATAGCTGAGGAGCCCCCAACTGGATCAGGCCCTCTGGATAAGTGAGACAGTTGATTAACTTGAACTGTTTGGGAGGCCCCCAGACTGTGGGACCAGGACCTGTCCTTAATGCTTGAGCTGGCTTTTTGGAGCCTGGGGCCTACGCTGGGAACTTTGCTCAGCCTGGGTGAAGGGAGGAGGGGACTAGACCTGCCTCCACTGAATCTACCAGGCTGAGCTGAATCCCCAGGGGAGTGCTTGCCCTGGAGGAGATAGGAATGGGGGTTGGGTTGGAGGGAGGGCCGGAGGGGGATTGGGAGGAGGGAGGACAGGGGAATCCATGGCTTATATGTAAAATTAAATTAAATTATGAAATTAAAAAATAAAAATAATTTAAAAAGTTGCATACATTTAAAAAAAAAGAGTGGAGAAATTGGAAGTTATAGACCTAAATAAAGATGATCAGAAAAGGTAACCACAGAAAATCACCAAAATGATGAGTTTTTGAACACCGTCCAACCAGCCCTCACCATCACTGAATGGGCTATGCCTAATTCAGTCTACAGAACTAAGGTATTGTTTGGTTTGGGATTTAGCAAGTCCCAGATCATATACCTTCTGGGGGCCTGATTTGTAAATATTATTATCAGTTTCTCCTGAAGCTTGCTGATTTTGTTTCCTGTAGTCCTGGTTCCAAGCCCAAGCCATTGAATATGCTGGACCACCTAATAATAGTCCCAACCTTGTAAGTTATTTAAAGTCATATTCCTCTGTGAGTTTTATTTATTTATTTATTTATTTATTTATTTATTTATCTATCTACCTATTTATTTATTTTGATACTGGTTTTCTAATTATTTCATCTCAAACTCATGATCTCAAGCAGTTTGTAACCGCAGTCTCCCATGTATCAAATACCAAATACCACTCTAATGGTTTCAAAACAGTATAAAAGAAGCTGGGCATATTGGATGTGAATATATGCAAAATTCTATTTGAAGAGGGCATGCAAAGTCGGAAGTTATCCAAGTGGCTACAGTCACTTCCCACTGTGCTTGGGCTTTTTATTTCCCATGTTTTAATAAATATAATTATACATGTTAATGGGATTCAGTATGATACTTATACACACACTTAGAACATATTCTGAGCACATCTGACCATTCTATATCCCCATGTCCCCCACTCCTCCCAATTCCAAGTCATCACTTTTACTTTTAAGTTGATATTAAGGACTTTGTGATAGTTCCACATGTGCATATAGCATTTACTAATCATATTCAATCTCCATTTCTCCACACCCGCATACTATTATTCCTAATCTCTGATAATTACTATACTACATTTAGGTCAACTTTTCTTTTAGCTTTTCATATGTAGTAATTGCTTGTCTGTTTGTATATGACTTATATCACTAAATATTATATCCCTACTTCTATTCATTTTGCTGCAAATGACAGGACATCGTTCTTATTTAACACTGAATAGTACCTGTCTGTATATATATATATATATATATATATATATATATATATATATGTGTATGTATGTATAACACATTGCCTTATCCTTCATCTGCTGGTTGAGACTGCATATATAGCTATTATGTATCATCCTGCAGCAGACCTGAGCACCAGAGATGTCAATGATGTGCCGATTTCGTTTGTTTGAGATGTGTATGTACTGTGAGGTGGGATAGCTCAGCCCACTGTGAGTGATGGCATGTGTGGAAAGATGGTCCTGGGTCATATAACAAAAAAGCAAACTGAGCAAGTCATAGAGAGTAAACCGATAAGTAGTATTCCTCCTTGGTGTCTGCTTTGAATCCTGCCTCCAGGTCTCTCCCTTCAATTCTTCTCTTAGCTTCCCTGATGGTAGACTATAACCTGTAAGCCAAATAAATCCTTTCCTCCCCAAGTCTATTTTGGTCGGGGTTACTTATCACTGCAATAGAAAGTAACTAGGACACTCCATAGATACAATACTAGTTTACATTCTATTAAGATCCATAAAAATTATTCAGATTTTTACAAATATGTGTTGTTGTTTTTAATAGTAGCTATGTTACCTGGGATGATATTGCATTTCCCTGATGGCATTTTTTTTTCACATGATTACTGGCCTTTTATTTTCCTAGATGTTTTTGTTAATTTTATGATTTCCTTATATGTTTGATATTATTTCCTTCATTCAAAGAATATTAGATTGTTGCTTTAATCTGTTGAAATTTTTAATGTATAGAAATTTTCATTTTATACCACAATTGTTATTTCTTTCTGCTTGTGATTTTTTTTTTTTGGTTTTTTTTTGAGACAGGGTTTCTCTGTGTAGCCTTGCGCCTTTTCCTGGAACTCACTTGGTAGTCCAGGCTGGCTTCGAACTCACAGAGATCCTCCTGACTCTACCTCCCGAGTGCTGGGATTAAAGGTGTGCACCACCACCGCCCGGCCAGCTTGTGATATTTTAAATTTTATTTTAATTAAAATATAATTACATCATTCTCTACAACCCCTCTCATGCCATTCCCCCTTCTTAATATCATAACATATGTATATTGTACTGAGTCTGTTTAGTGGTGCTTGTATTACATGCTTTTAGGGCTGACAACTTGGTATTGGTAACTATCCCAAGAGATATTCTCCTTGAAGAAGACTAATTCTTCCTCTCTCAGTAGTCACTAATTTCTCATAATTCTTAATCTATGGGTGGGGCCCAGAAAAAATTTCCTCATCCATATTCGGATGTTAACTGGTGTTGGAATTGTTCAGGGCATGTTTGAACAGCCATTTTCGTGTAGGTAGCTGCCCATTATTGGAGATGTAATCTTGCAGTAGAGTCACTAGTCTTCTGGTTCTTCCAGTCTCCATTCTTCTGTGATGTTTCCTGGCTGTTAGGTAGAGGGCTTGTATTGTAAATGCATCAGTTGGAGATAGGTAACCCACACTGAGGTGTTCTTTGTATCTTTGACCAGTTGTAGCTACCTGTAATGGTTTCCTTTTGATAACAAAAATAAGCTCCTTTGATGAAAAGGAAGTTACCCTTCTCTGTGGATATAAAGATTAAGTATTTAGAATATAGTTAGGAATTATACTGGTTTGGGAAAGTGACAGCAATATGTTTTAATCTAAGATCCATGTCTTCAATAGCCACAGGTAGTAGGCTAGTTTTGTAGTACTAGGTGTGTTTTCTCTCCTGTTGAATAATAGGCTTTACATTCAATTTGACTGTTGTTGGTTACTACCAAGATATAAATGCCACTCCCTAAAGAACCTTTAGGAATATCTTCCCATGTTGGTCATTCTTGAGGTTCACAGTTATCACACCTGGATAAGAACTATTGATTGCTTTCCTTATTTAGCATATTTCATATCACCTTCAAGTACTATGGAAGACTAGTTTTCTTGTAGAAATTAGTCTTTCACAGTACTTGAGATGGCTTACAAATTACACCCAGCATGAAACTTCCTGACTTGTGTTAAAAGTGTGTGGTGTCTCAGGATACATGGATTTACCTTCAACTTCTGGGAGGCAACAGCAATAGTCTATATTGTTTACATCCAATGAAAAAGATTTATCACTCTTATAGCATTTATACCACTATTAGACCAATGGTGTCTTGCAGAAAAAAAATCTCTATTGTAGCTGTTACTATAATGGAATACTTTATGCAGGCAACCTGAGACAGAAAAAAAAAGATTTATATTGCAGTATTTTAGTCTAAAAGTAGAACACGTATGGTGTAGGATCTAGCAAGGACTTCCTCTGATATTATATATTATATCAGAAAGAAAAACATATGTTTTCTTCCGTCTGTTATTTTTCCTTTTCTGTGTAAATTCACCAAGATTTAATGTTAGACCCTGATTCCTTCCAGCCTTGTCTAAGCAGTTCCCAAAAGGCCTCACTGCTAAACACCATAGTCAGAATAAAATTCCACTCTATTAATACCATTAATATAGTGATATATGCCTTTGAAGTTTAAACAACTACAAGAGATTGAGGAGATAAACCATAGCAACTGACTGTAACTAGATATATGATATATGATTGATAGATAGATAGATAGATAGATAGATAGATAGATAGATAGATAGATAGATGAGAGATACATAGATACATGCATGAATGCATACTATATACATACATATGTAGATTTATAGAGATGATAGAAAGATGATATAGAGAGAGATACATGATATATAATTAGATTAGATTAGATAGTTATAGATAGCTAGAGAGAGAAAGATAGATGATGATGATGATGATGATGAAGAAGAAGACAGACAGACAGACAGACAGATAGATAGATAGATAGATAGATAGATAGATAGATAGATAGATAGATGTGAAAAAGCAAAAAAGAGAGGGTAGGGAATAGGTGTACTCCATTGGTATTCTTATTTCCTTTCTGGTTTGGTTTGTTATGAGAGGTCTTCTTTCATAATTCCAGCAGGACTTAAGCTCACCATATTTACACTTTAGCCTCCCAAGTGATGAATTTCAAACATGCAGCAACACACCACATGTTTTTAGTATGAAGAATAATTGATATTCATTCTTGTGTGATGTTTAGCATGTAGTTTTTAGTTTTGCATTTGCTTTTCAAAAATTATATCTTTGTCTGTTTTGCAACATTAGATAAATCACTCATTACCTGAAAATTTAGTTTCCATATATAACACCTTCCCAATCATTTCTAAAGTTAGCCCTACAGCAGTTCCCTTCAAATTGACAGTCTGCTATTTTTCATGGTTCTTGGTTTATTATGCATTAGTGTATTCTCAATCTTGCTGACAATCCTCATGGCACAAGTAGTGTGAGTTAATTTTTCAGGGAAGATAATTTAAGAAATATGACATAATTTTATGTGTCTTATAATAATGAATTATCCTAAAGCGAAGTTTTACCATTACTTACAAAAGTTCTCCATTCTGTTATTTATTATTAATATGAAAAGATAGCACAGACAGAATTGCTAATAAATTTTCTTATTTTTGCTCCAGTAAAATGTAATTGTAAATTGCCTCAAGTCATTTAAACCATTTTATGAAAGGCTTTGTCTATATTCATTTGTTCTTATTTCTTGAATGTAAACCTGGCAGTTTTATGAGTTCCAATTATGAACTATTCCCAGCTACCTTAATATGATAGTTCAATTATACTAAAATATTTCCCAATTAGCTAATTGCACATAAAAATAATATTAATTATTCCATAGCAAACCCCGAGGATCATCACCAAGGAAAAGAAGTCATCTTGTCTAAATGAGAAGGTATATCTGATGACTAATACATTGTCAGTGTTCTGAGAATTTCCTGTAATCCTCAATAAATAGTCTTTATGTTTATTCAATCAAGTCATTTAATAACACTTATGTAACATTCTCTAATATCCTCATAAATATATTCTTAATACATAATTTTACTTTTTAATTATGGAAGTAGATATTTCTCTTCCTGTTTGTCTTAGTAGGGTGACTATTGCTGTGATGAAACAACATGACAAAAAACAACTTGAGGATAAAAGGTTGTTTTGGGGTTTTTTTTTTGTTTTTTTTGTTTTTGTTTTTTTTTTTTGTATTTCCACATCATAGTCAGTCATCAAAGGAAATCAGGACAGGAACTCAAGCAGGAACCTGGATGCACAATGTGGTGCAGAGGCCAGAGAGGAGTGCTACTTACTGCCTTGTTCCTTTTTGCTTGCTCATCCTGCTTTCTTATAGAACCCAGGACCACTAGCCCAAGAGTGGCACTACCCACAATAGACTGTGCCCTCTCACATTGATCACTAATTAAAAAAATTCTCTACAAGCTTACCTACAGCCCAATTATTGAGGCATTTCCTGAATTAAGGTTCTCTCCTTTTAGGTTACTCTAGCCTATGTCAAGTTGACATAAAGCTAGCCTACACACTGTATTAATGATAGCATGTTTGTATAACTTTTGATGGGTTTTTTTTTTAGGTAGATTTTTTTTCTCCTTTATCAAAGAAGAAACTTACTACAGTTAACTTAGCTATATTAAATGACAGCAATGTTAATAGTCTTATGATAACATTACTTCTCTACTATTACACACTTTTCTGTAAATTAAACTGATAGTAGTAGCCTAGTAGTTTTCTGTCAGATGTTTTAAACAAATGGAAAACATTTTAGGGGACATCGTAGTAAGCCCCCAAGAAATGTGCCTGTTAAAACCAGTTGTGACTATGTTAGACAGGTGCTAGGGTCTGGAGGACTGCCTCCATCTGCATCTCCATGCATCCCAACTTTTCTATTTAGTACACTCTCAGATATTTACATGAAATTCTAATATGGAAAGAAAATCATCTTTGTTGCAAAAAGTGTTTTTAAATACTTAAATGAGGAGCTATTCAGGGGTCTATGCTAGTGATAGCAGAGTTTAAACACACAAACATACATGCACTGACATATTTTTTATGAAATCTGCAGCTACTCTTTTGGAAGAGAGTTGATGTAAATTAATATTTGACTTTTTGATAGAGGTATGAAGAATGTGTTTTTATAATAGATTTAGAAATCATCCATAAGTTTGTCTGTCATTAATTCCATGTTTAATTTCATGTGACATATGAGTCATTTTTGTGCAATGTTTATTTCACATTGAACATAATATGCACAAATATGATAATAGAATATATATATGCATATATTTTACTAAAATAAACTATTATTCTGAGATGTTTTGTTGACAGATTTTTTCTCACTTTTAAATTAGATATGTTAAAGGATATATTAGATTAATACATAAGTCCATCCCACAAAAACGAAAAGTACAAAAAATACACTCTTTGAGAGAATTCTCAAGTATTTTTAGAACTAAATTATGGGAAAAAAATCAATGAACCAATAACTTATTGGGAGTGTAAATTATTTTATTGGTGTAAAATTGAATTTGAAAATTTATTTGTATAATGGTAGTTATAGAAAATATTGTTTTTCTGAGGTGTAAAATTACATAGTGAATTGAGGTGTTATTCACTGGTTAGTTTAAAATATGTCATCAAATTCTAAGCCAACTTAGCTCTGAAAAATAAAATTTATCCAAGAGCATATTTGAGTTTAAACTTGGCATATTTGAGAAAATGGGTTTCTTGTATTTATAAATACAAACTTTATTCATTATAATAATTGAGCTTCAAGGAACAAAATATATAAAACAACATAAATTTTAGTAGAATTGTGTAAGTTTCTCAAATATGCTCAACTGAATCTCAGATATGCCCATGCATCCATTAAAAAGCCTGGTTCTGACTATTCAGACCAGTCTTGTTTGTGATCCTCCAACAATGTGAGGAAACTCGAGTTATCAATCAGATAAACTGGGTGATTTCACCTGGTTCTCTGATATCCTTCTATTTTTTAATGGTAAAAAAAGTATATTTAAAATTAGCCAGCTGGACTCAGTTTAGATGATCCCAATTTTTTTGATGACATCCAAAGCATCATAACCAGGAGCCAACCATACATAGGCCTTCTTCTCTCCATCAGGCCTTGTGAGGGTGTTGACTTTGGCCACATTAATGTCATAGAGTTTCTTCACAGCCTGTTTGATCTGGTGTTTGTTGGTCTTGACACCCACAATGAACAGAAATGGGTTGTTGTCTTCTGTCTTCTTCACGGCTGATCAGTGGTGAGGTGGAATTGGATGATGGCATAGTGGTCAGGCTTGTTTATCCTGGGAACTCTCTTTTGAGGGTATTTGGGCTGCCTCCAGGGCTGCGGAGTCTTGGGCCACCAGAAGGTGGGTGGCATGCGGATCTTCTTTTTGTGACTGTGGAAGGATGCCTTTCAGCACTGCCTCTTTGGTTTTCAAGGCCTTTGCTTTGGCTTCTGCTTTAGGAGGGGCAGGAGCTTCCTTCTTTGCTTTCCACGCCATCTTGGCGAAAAGTCTCTGAAACTCTTTCAATCCATTCTCTGGTAGCTCAAAATATATAATTCCCTGTGTCAAAGGATTACTGTCAGGGCAGACTGATTATGACAAAGGACTGTACTGAGACCCCCACTCCAGTTCCCCCTAAGGCCCGGAGAACTGAGGAAAGGGACATCTTAAAATAGCCAGGACCGAGTCAGTTCCCCATTCCCAGACAGGGTAAAGTCAGAAGTTTTAAAAGGACAAAATCAGACTGTCTGGTGGTAACTAACCATGAGACGCCCCCCTCCCCGAAATAACATGACCAGATTTTGGAGATGGGCTGTAAAACTCCTGACAGAGCAAAAAATAAAATAAAGTCCAAGCTCAGGAAAACTAGACCAATCAAGGATGGACCCGTACTAACCCCCTCCTCTCTGAAGAATTTTGTGGTTTTTGCCTTCAAAAACTAACCTCCCCAAGAAAGAGGAACTCTCCTCCATGCCTCGATTAGCCAGGCGCTGCCAAGAGGGCTCCCTGCTAGCTTGTATTTCGTGGAGAAGTAAACCTTGCTACTGCATTCTGGATATCTCTGGTCTCCGGTGGTATCTTCGGGGGTCCTAACCTGGGCAGAACCGTACACTGCTAAGCCGGAACAAAGTTGAGAAGTAGATACTGCCCTTGAGGGGACAGACGGGGAATGTACAGGACACAAGGACCATGGCACAGGGCTGTGGAAGCTTAGAGATACTTCTTCCTCTAACATAGTATCTTTCAATAGGATTCCAGAACCACAGAAATATCAACCCAAATCTGAACACCTGATTTTTTTAGAGTATTTGCAAAGTTTTCTATTGTAAACTCTTGCTGAATTTTGTAACTTTGAAGTGTATATTTTATAAACTTTACATATAGAAATCTTTATATGTACGCTGGCCTCAGATACTTTAACTCCAGATATGAACCTGATGATAATGGAGTCTACACTGCATGTAAAGGAATAGGGGGATGTTGAGGGTTTCTGCAGATGCACTTTATGTTAGAGTGATTGCCTCACATACTCACAACTATTAGTTCTGGCCCCCCAGAAACACTAAAAAGAAAATAAAAAGGAAGAAAAGCAAAAAAAATGTTGAAAATAAACCATATCACTTAATTTCCAAATAGTGTGGGTTTACCTTGCTTCAACCCCTCCCTGTGAGCTGACTTGACAATTCACAAATCGTAATACAGTCATATAAATGTACAGTCTTACTGAGTTTCTTTTACAAATGGGGATGGATTGGAGTCAAGTAAATAACACAAAACAATCCTCATTCCTTTTATTTTCATAATCTCCCACCACAGCATATTGTATTATACGTATAACACAACAGTTAATATTTTCAGATTCTGGTACACATGAGAGTCTTCATAAATTCTTTATGTTTCTGATTCTCTTGATTCAATTGCTAAATATCCCTGATAAAAATCACACATTATATAAATTTATAGAGGGAAAATAAAAGGCCCACAAAATGTGATATTATAGATATGGAGTCTAAAGGGGTAATGGTTATCCCTTCAGCAAACATAATTTTTAAAATATTCTATTTTTAGAAATATTGATGAGGTAATATATTTTATTAACATAAAACTGGATGATGTTATAAGCACTTGCAGTTTTCAGGCACCTACAATAATATAATGCTGATGATCATGGATTATAGATGATTATATTTGCATGCACATTGTCTGAGCACCAATTTCATGTGTGATTGATTTTCAAAGTGTGGTGAACAGAATACATTTTCAAGGTCCATTTATTCAAGATGAGGTTCAAGTCACATAAAATATAAGTAATTTTGTATGAATTATAAAGACAAAATATTCTCTAATATACCATTGCCCACATGGATTACTAAGGTAGAGTTCTTTCATTAATGACACAATCATATTTAGATGTTCTTCCCTAACCTAATAATTATATCAAATATTCTAGCATATATGATTATCCCATTTCATATACATACCAACAACAGATGACATTTTTCCATGAACTTTTCTGTAAGAATTAAGTACATCAAATTTTCTTAAACTTTCATTCATTCATTCATACATACATACATGTAAACATTCATTTATTCATCAAATTGTTACTTGAAAACCTATTGCAAATATACATGTTCATGACACTGATTACCACATGAGGAAGTTAAGATATATATATATATATATATATATATATATATATAAAACTAGATTTAACATAAATTGTTCCAATGTGGTAGAAGGAAGTCCCTCCCTAAGTAAGTCTATTAAAAATACCCAGATAACCATGTTGTATCTTCAACATGGACAGCAGACTTCTTTTCAGGATATCCATCTCACATTTTTCCCTACCTCAACATGTCTCC
Organism: Peromyscus aztecus; assembly: GCA_902168405.1. Taxonomy (NCBI): domain Eukaryota; kingdom Metazoa; phylum Chordata; class Mammalia; order Rodentia; family Cricetidae; genus Peromyscus; species Peromyscus aztecus. The sequence continues at coordinate 15,389 of CABHPQ010167727.1, read as the reverse complement.
CTAAAAACTTTCAGTCCTTTTGTCCCTTTTATTTTTTATTTCTTTTTTCATAACCCATTGAGTCTAATTATTGCTTGCTTCTTATGTGGATGTGGGGCTATCTATTAGACAAGGGTAGTCTACCAGTAGTTAGTCCCTCCACACAAGAATGACTCTCCTCCAGCAGGTATGGACTGCCAATAGTTCCTCAGTTAGGAGTGGGGACTGGTGAGCTCCTTCTCCATTCATGCTGGAATTCTGGCTGACTAGATTTTGTGCAGAATCTGTATCAGTCTTCTGAAATGCTAGTTTCTCAGAATAGCAGCTACCAATCTATGTGAAGTCTCAGCCTCACCCAGAGGTCATAATTAGGGTTTCCAATCGATAACCTCAAATGGCTAGCAATTGAATTCTTCCATCTCAGCCACTTGACACTTGTATAAAATATGTAGTTAATTTCAGCCTCAAGCAATTAAAGTCATTCCTACTCATTCAAGTGGAAAGCCATTGAGAAACTCAGACACTGCCGAACAGTTATAAGGCTTTATACACACATATAAATCATTTTTTGTAATTGTATGTCTATGTGTATGCATGTTTCTGTGTTTATAGGTATGAATAAGGATTTGTGCAATCATGTGAGATGCGGGTGTCCACGTGTGCAAAGGAAGTGAGAGGACCATCCCAGGTTTCCTTCCTGTCTTGTGAACTTTGGGAAACTTTTCCTGCCTCCCCCTCTTTCTTCAAAAGTAACTGTAGGAATGACAGCTGTCGTTTCAGAAGCATGATACTACCATTGGATTACTGGCATTTTGGTGGTTGAACTCAGGTTCTTACACTGTGTAGCAAGCTCTACACCCAACTGAGCTATCTCCACAGCCTGCATATCAATTCTTCACCCAGAGAATTCCCGGGGATAGTATAGTAGTTGTTGCATATTATTAAGTTCAAGGTACCTTTGAGAATTAAAGAGTGACACACAAAATATATAATTTATTAAACAGTCCATTATATCAGCCTTAAGCGGTAATATTCTCCTTTTGGTTCTCCTTAGGTTCAGAATTCAGGGAACCGAATTAAACTTTTCCACAGAACAATATTATGCAATATCCAAGACAACAATAAAATGACAAAATATACATCTTTGGATAAAGCAATGTACAGTTTTAAAATTTCTCATATTAATGAATAACAATATTTTAAAGTTAAGTAGAGTGAATGGAACACAGATGCAATTTCATGATGTCCACAATGTTTATAGTTTAATCCTCTTTTTAAAGTGAAAAACATGCTTTTGCTGCAAGTTGAAATCCAGTACTAATGACGACATTATTTGTTTCTCAGTTCAGGGAGAAAATCCTGATTCATATGAGCAGTCACCGCTAAGCTGGGAGCCTGCAGTTTTCTCAAGAGAAAGTTTCCTTGTACAGGAAACTCTGCAGGATAGCATGATATTTCATTAGGTCATTCCTCTTCTAGCCAGTGAAATCATGACTTCCCCATACAGCTTTCCTAAGAAACACAGCATTCGGGTCATTTCTATTGCATGAACTTCTAAAGACAAACTGTTTTGAGCTTGGCTAGAGGAGCAAGTTAGAGTATTCAGTTTGTGTAAGTTGAAGCACCAGCAAATGTACATCATGGATTCTTATTGCTAATAAGTTAATAAGGAGCCACAACAGGGAAATGGCATGTATTTTCACTTCATTTTTTAATCTAGTGTTAATCCCAGGAAGGCAATAAACAGATGAGAAACCATCAGTGTTTGTTAAATATGAATGAACAATTGTGCCTATTGAATAGGTTTTAAATACCTAAACGTAAAATGGTGAAATAAACATTGGCATAAAAATGTACAATGATTATTCATAAGTAACCACTTCATTTTCCTGACCTGCAACAAAAGAGGATAAAAAAGACAATAATGATAATATTAATAACTATAGTATTTCAAAGAAATATGAGAGCACCAGACACCTTAAAATCTTCCCGGATGATCCAGAAGGATGTGCTACAGGCTTCCTGATTACCATGCCACACCTACGATTTCTTTTTATTGTGTCAATTGTCATGTTACTCAATGACACATTTTTTCTCTGATAATTTTTTACCAAAGTATGTTTTCCATTGTCTGAGAAAAATATTTGTATAGGTAGGTAATATATTACACTTTTCTTTTGGACAATTGAAAACCAATAATAATTGTACCTAGAGGGAATCATTGTTCCACTGTTCACTGTTTACTGTGTTTCCCCTCTCTTCTTCAGACACATTATAAACAATTAAATAATTCTGATATTGTTTGTCAATATGAAGATTAAAGATGGATACAGGAGAACAATATGCCTTGATATAAGTGACTTGTTAATATTATAAACAATTTTGTAATAATCATTGTATTACCCTTGATATCTTGAATAAAATCTTTAATGACACAATTAAATATGTAGAGATTAAGAAAATATCATAATTAGAATTCTTTAATATCAAACAAAACACTTAATTTAAACTAAAAAATACTTTCTAAAAATAAAGTACAGATATTTGCTTTCACTAACTCTATTGCACATTTACTGGATGTGGTAGTTTGTGCAATATAAAACACAACAACAGTAACATGCATAAAATATAAAAATCATAGAAAGCTTCCTCAGTCAGAATGTGTATGATCAACTGAAAGACCCAAGGAATCTACCAAGAGAATTTCTTTCACAGAGGAATAAATTTTAAGAGGTTGCATTGTACAAGATCATGCTCTGTACATTAATTCTACCAGAAATATAATATTTAGAAAATTAAATGACTCTTGCAGTAATAAATAAGATATTTCAGAATGACTATAACAAAGTATCTGTGATTGCAAAACTAAAACTGCCAACAATTGCTTAACGAAATTAAAGGAAATATAACTGAATGCAAAGCTATACTGTATCCTTGGATCAGATTATTAAATTTGGTGGGGTTTTTTTTGTTGTCTGCCAATAACAAGATTGAAAGTGAATAAAGGAGATGTATGAGATGAAAGTGGGTTGTAAGAAAGCAATTCTAGGTAGTATAATGTCAAATTATTAGTTGTTATACCTATAATTCTTAATAGCATATACTATAGGCAACTTGATTACAAATTTTATATGGCTCTGCAAAAAAAAGCAAAAGGGACACATATATTAAAAATGGAGTTTATTTTTTCACTTTCTTCTGATTTCAAAGGTAAATTAAAGAAAATATTCAAGGCAGTATGATCAGTATATAAGAATATATATGTAACTCAATGGGGCAGGGCATAGAGTACAAAATCTTATCAGTACATAGTAATAGATATCTAAGAGAACTCAAAGCAATTCAGTGAGATAGAATTCTTTTTAAGTGGTATTGCTGGACCACTACCATAAATTATAGGGGAAAATTAAACTTGACCCAGACATTACACCTTAAACACAATTGAAGTGAGTCTTAAATCTAAGTCTAAAAGGGTAAATAATACAGCTACTAAAATAAAATATTATATATTGTTTTTATATTTTAAATTAGAAAAAGTTTCCATAGGAAAGAAAAAAATCACTAAGTATAAAATATGATAAATTAGATTGCACAAATAGCATAAACTACTTATCACAAGAAATCATTAAGGAAATGAATAATGTAAGCACCATAATATATGAAAATTCTTATATATGTATATATATATAAATAAATACATACATATATAATTTTATCTAATGTATATCTATATCTATATAGATATGGATATAATGTCCTTTAAAAGTCATTTAAATTTTCTGACCAAATCTGTATAAAACAAAGTAAAATCCATCTACAATATTTAAATGGTAGAGTAAAGGGGTTCTCTAGAAAAGACAAAAAGAAGGCATTCTGTATCCTTGTTCACCAGTGAAGTAATAGTGAAAACAGAGAGGCATTTCATTTCTTTGTTATTAGAATAGTTTGTGTGTGTGTGTATGTGTGTGTGTGTGTGTGTGTGTGTGTGTGTGTGTGTGTGTGTGTGTATGCACGGGCACATTTGTTTACACACATGCGTGCTCATAAATGTAAGGGCAAGGATTTGATGTCAGGTCCCTTTATCATTTCTTACTTTTTTTTTTTTTTTCCAAGACAGGGTTTCTCTGTGTAACAGCCCTGGCTGCCTTGGAACTCGCTTTGTAGACCAGGCTGGCCTCAAACTCACAGAGATCTTCCCGTTTCTGCCTACATGTGCTGGGATTAAAGGCATGTGCATCTACTGCCTGGCCTTCCACCTTTCTTAAGACAGTCTCCATTGACCTCTGATCGCCTTGTCTGACTAGGTTACTTAGACAAAGAGGGAGAGAAAGAAGTGATAATCCACCTTGCCCTGCCTTTCCACCACCTGGCACTGGATTATTATGTTATACTGGCTCAGTAAGAACTCCACTCACTGAGCCATCTGCCAAGCCGTGCTTTGTTAAAATTAAATATTGACATTGATACCATCAAAAATGTAGAAAATTTGTAGCATTCATAATTTTCTGGGGCAGTGAATTTTTGTACAATCACTTTGAATAACTGGTGATTTTTTAAATCAAACTAAATGCATATTTAATATATAACCATTTCTATTCATAGGGTTTGTCCTTCAAAATCATATGTATATAAATGAAAATAATACTATAAATATATTCTAGTAGCTTTGTTATTAATTACCAACATGCCCATCCACAGAAAGACTGACTGTCTTAGTTGCTTTTCTACTGTTGTTATAAAATATACCTTAACTAAAGCAACTTAGGAAGGAAGGGCTTAATTCAGCTCACAGTCTGAGGTCACAATCCATCATTACGGGCGAACAATAGCAGCAGGAGCTTGTAGCAATTGATCATACGGCATCCACAGTCAAGCAAAGGAGAGCAGTGAATGCTGATGCTCAGCTTAATGTGAGCAATTAGTGCAGGAGCCCAGAGAGCGGTGCCACTCAGAGTGGTCAGGTATTCCCACCTCAGTTAATCTAATCAAGAGCAGCCCTCACAGGCATGTCCTCAAGAATATTTCCAAAGTGACTCTATATCTAGTTGACAGTTAGAGGAACCATCACTACACACAAACACAAAGTAGTGTATTTCTTTCTGATAAATACAGTAAAAGTTTTTTTTTTTATCAAGTATGAATCTCAGCTGTAGTTAACATTATCCTAACACAACATGTGAAAACAATGTAAGATTACAATGATGTGAATTTATATGAGAATTAACAAAGTGATACATTTCAATAGACTCAGGGACATGATTGTTTATAGTTTGGAACCAATTTCTACAGACAACAAAAGTATTTGCCTGGGTGAATGATTGTATTCTGTAATGTAACACTTGTCCAATCTCATCAAATCATGTACTCAAAATATGAGGTAGGTGATGTATTTAGATTTTTACTCTAGACAGGAAAAAAGTTCAAGAGATCCCAGTTTTGAGGAAAATATTGTATATAGATTTTAATACATTATTGGTAGGGTTGTAAAAATGGAACAGCCCCTTTGACACACTTGTTCGCTACATCCACATCTACATACACTAAACAAGTATATACTCTGTGGCCTATAAGTTGCCACTGCATGTCAACCTAATTATTTGTAATCTCTTTAAGGTGTAAAACATATCTGCTTCTCGCCATTAATACAATACTCTGAATGTACATGTTTTCGTAAAAGATATTAAACTCCTTTAACTGTGTTATTTATAATTATAATGAACAATAAATCAAATGCCTATTAATAGGATGAGACATCTACTTCCTCTGGTTTTTAAATTCTTTTCATCCTCTTCTGTGATCAAAACACATTATTTGCATGTAAGAATATTAAATAAAATATTAAAAATAAGAGTGTATATGTATATTATGCATATATATATTTATGATTGGCAATATTGTTGATATTTTGTCCAAACAGCTTTTCCAAGGGAATGACTTGATGCATTGTAGGCTATTTAAGAGCATTCTTAGCCTCTGTTTGCTATACATGAGCAGATGTATTATAGATGTGACAATAAAAATATCTACAGACATTATCAAATGTGCCCTGAGGATGAAAGGTCAACTCCAGGTGAAACCCACTGAGAAAAGGAAACAACATATATCAATTCACTGATCTATTATTGCTAAGGACAAACTAATAGACTATTAATAAGCACAGATCATAATGAATCATAAAGAAGTAAAGTATTGATGAGTCATTAACAATCTGTTTTCAAAGATCATTTGAGAGGTAGCTAAGAGGAATCTGGTGGATTCAATGGCTTCTGTGATTATTACAAGTCCTACATTTGGGCTGTTACTATGTTTCTAACATTTAATTTCCAACATATATGAAAATATGACATGTTCATTAAAGTCTTCTAATTCTGAGATTCTATAGTACTAGCATTTGTGCTGAGAATCTTGTATTTATTCCAATTTTGTGACTCTAAATAGGGTATTTTGTTTTTAGAGTATTATATTTCTATGTATTTCTTTCACATTTACATGTGAATTCAATGATAAACCTAATCATATACTCAAGAATTTGCCTAATATTTTCAAAAAGAAATACTTTTGGTTATACAACAATGTAAATGGAGACTTTTGTATATTATGTAAGATCACAGAAAAAAATTCTCATAGATTACATTGACACCATTAGCATTTTAAGGCATTAGTACTAATGACTATTAACGACTAATTTATTAGTGATGATGATCTAAAACATTATACTGGAGTCTACCTAGAGCTGCACTCAGGGTTGTCATGAAGTGAGTTTAAAGAAAATAGTATGACATTGACTTTAGAATATACTGAGCCGACACAGCTTGCAATTCATAACACAAAATGAAGGATTACAAAGTCATTCCAAATTCTGTTATAATGTGTAGATTTGCTGCAAAGTACCGATTTTATCGCTATATCATCATTATTTTCAATGAAGATTTAAGATGAAAAACACAATGCTTAGTTACTAATTAACTGATTAGCTACTGCTTTTATTGGAATGTTTCCTGAGTTCAGTCTTTAATTAATACCCCAGATACTAATTCAGTCACTGATTTTAATTCAAAGAGAAGGTAGTTGTAAAACATTCTGAGTGATATAACTCAAAAGGCAACATTGCAAACTGCATTAACTTACATCACACCATGTATAATTCCCAGAAAACAAAGGAAGGTAAATATTTGACTCAAGTTTTCCTTCTGTGACTTGGAAGATTGATCATGAAGAAAACACATGGGAGAATAGCACTTCAAAAATACTTGACTGGAAAGGTATCTCACAAGAAGTCTTTACTCTCTGAAGAATGTGTTATGTTCACATAAGAGGGGTCAGTTTTAGACATCCAGTTATTATCTTAATCTTTAAATTTCAGTAATTTTCACATTAGTCTCTTCAGTTTCAGTGTACCTCATGAACAAAATGTTTTGCTTTGATTTGTTTTTAATGAAGGGAATTGATCTCAAAGTTATGGACGTAAAATTCAGATATTTCAAGGTCTCACTTAACTACAGCGAAGTTAAGTTTTGTGTACGGCAGATTTACTGCCCCCTTTTAAGTCTAGGAACATAAATTATTGTACCTAGTTGTAAATATAGAAGCTAAATTATATGTGTTCAATATTGTATTTGGGCTGCAATGAATAGATTCAATTCATTGAAAAGCCTATTATCTACCAAGTGAAAATAAATCCATTCTCATGCAACTTTTTATAAATCATTTGTTTGCATTTTATCACTGCCATATCTGATAATTACCTGTCACCTCCTTGATGCTTATAGAACTCACAATATTGAAATAATTTCCAAATACTCCAGAAGACACAAGAATATATTGTATTTCCCTAAACTTCAGAACTAAAGGCAGTTTGCTGTATTCATCCACTTTCTGTTTCGGTTCTTCAGACACAATGTCCTGTAATTATGAAGCACTCCATACATTGAGCAAGTTTTACAGCCCACTAAAAAGCTAATTAATGTTAAGTTCAAAATGGTTCTCTTGCACTGACATTGCTGTGAGTTGTTGGCTTGGGTCAAATATAGAGTGCACTTTCCTTCGACCTTAAATGACTGAATGCAAGGGTAGCTCATTAAGGGAGTTGTAGCATTTCTCAGGCAAGGATACATTACTGATGCTTGACTTTCCAGAGAAAAGGAAATGAAGGGAGAGCTTGTAAACTAGTCAAAGTTCAGGCAGGGTCGATGCCACACACAGTTTAGAGCAGCTCCTAGCTTGCTCTTGACATTGGGCAGGGGACAGGTCTCTAGAGGTCAGATATAAAGAAAAGTGTTTATTTCTTCTTCTCCTTGTTAATCTTTCCAATTTTGGTTTAAACGCTGAGCTTGTGTAACTTCAGTTTGAGTTTACATAAAGCATTATTCTTTCAGAGAAATGCTGAATATTTAAGTAGGTGTGTTGGGAGGCTTCTAGTTTCAGTCACAAAGTGTCCTAACTCCACCTCTCTCTTCACCCAGGTTGTGATGTCATTTCCTTCTACAGATGCCCTTGACAATGTCATACCTGTTGACAGAGCTTTGTATTTCTTCTCTTCTGCCCACCTGCAACTCCAGGGATAATGAAATGAAAACAAAGCCCTTACATTTGAAATGAAGAGATTCCTGACCTGATAGCACAAGGTCCACCTAGACACAGCTCAGACAGTCAGTTACTAAGGCCCAGGTACTGTCACGTTTGGCATTGTATCCTAGAAACATTTTCTCAGTCAGTTTTCTCCCTAGACTAAGAATCGCAGTAATCACTGCCCAAATAAACTGTTTTTATGTCATGCTTTCCTTTAGTCTTGGCTTTAAGGAACATTAGGCCAAGATGGAGAAAATGTATATATTGAGAGAACTTAATAAATATATATTTTCTACTTTATTTATAAGATGATGTGAGACCCATTCCTGGTTTTTTTATTTCATCAAATAGCAACCTATTAAAAAAGGATAGGAAGAGCTGGTACAGCAGTCCCAACATTTTTAAATATGTGTGAACATATATAAGAAAATAATAATCTTGTTACCATCATATAGTCTTTACATTTGTCATACATTTGAACTCGAAGCATGCCACTTGCTTTTTATAAGTTGTTAACAATGGGAACCCCAGTTTCCACATCTGTAAAACTAAGAACAATTATAGCATAATAGAAGGTTATATGATTAACAAAGCAGATAAGAGGTAGGGAATAGTATCATATACTTCTTGTCATATATCAATCTAATCCCAAACTGAGCACCTTAAAATATGAAGCATTTAATGTATTTAGTATTCTACTCTCTCTCTCTCTCTTCCTAAGTTACTCTTGAGATTGTCTCTCTTCAGAAGATCCACTAGCTGGAGGTTAAAGATGGCTACGATCACACACCTGACAATGAGCTAAAGTCCTCGGGAGTCTTTGATGAAGCACTTTAAAGAATGCGGGTGGGAAGGAGGAGACTCCACACAGCATCACTGAGGCTGAGGATTTCAACGTAATATTATTTCTCTAAAACTACTCTTTTGGTTACAGCAAACTACAAGAACTGAAGGAAATAGAAATAAATTCCAATTCTCATTGAAAAAAATTATTACTCTGTGGCATTTTTATGCTTTGATTGAAATAGAATTTCCTTACTCCCTCCATTCCACTCTCTAGGCCTTCAAATGTATGCTCCCTCAAATCTCTCATGTTCCCCACCTCAAGCTGACAATTTTCGTGTGTGTGTGTGTGTGTGTGTGTGTGTGTGTGTGTGTGTGTACATAATACATACGTGTGTGGACAAGAAGGTTATATATATATATATATATATATATATATATATATATATATACATGTTTTTCAGGCTGAACTTCTATCTACCAGAGGCACAGTATTTGCCAACTGCTGATACCACTGTCCATCACTGAATCTCACCTAATATTATTTTACTGCTGTTTTACTTAAGGGAAATTCATTTTTCTTAAAATTGCTGAAGATTTTGCCATTTGAATAATATAATTTTATGTTTATAAATTAACTGAATAGAAATTCAGCATACTTCTTTGTCTTTCCCACTCAATCAAAAGTTACCACAATATGACCATCACAGGATTCCCATGATATTTTCAGCACCATCAGACCTGAATACCCCAAATATAAGCAGAATATTTTGTCAGGCTTGAAAACAAATTACACATTGGAGGAATGTGATTCTGTGAGCTATGGGTGTTTAGAAGCTTCATTTGTGATTTTAGGCATAAAAGTAACTCTATCAATGAATTAAAAAAAAAAGTGTAACACTCAAGTGTTCAAGCATTTGCTATATCTTGTCCAACTTCTATTTCCTTTCTTCACTCTAAACATGACAAGTCCCTTGGTTTGTTTTAGTGTTACATGACAAAATGGAAACATGACATCTTAGAACACAGTTCATTATTTATGAGATGTGTGTACGTGTGTGTGCCTGTGTGTGTGTTTGCATGTATGTGTGTGCACTTGTGTAGGAGGGGGAATAAAGTAAACCTTAAGTGAGAGAAATTGTGAGTGAATGCATATTGTTGACATGGGCATAGGCATGTTGAGGACTCAGGGTCACTTTCTAAATCAACTATATTGTTTTCCAAGAAAGTCTTAATTATACTTTTAATTTTCTTTAGATATACTGGGCAAACAACAAGACTTACAGAAAATCCTTCATGGTTTTCATGTTTTCTGATGATTATTTCATCTTGTATGCATTTTTAAAATTTACGTAAATTACATGGCTTTGACTTTTCTAGATTATATCAATGTAGGATTATTTCCTAATACATAAGAAATATAGCATCAAGTAATACCTACTATAGTGGTGCTATGGTCAATGACTGAGGGCTTTAGTGAAAGACTGAGCCAAATTAGTTAAGTGCTCAGATCAAGAAACTGTTGAAATTGTTCTTGGGTACTTAGGGTGAATAAATGGAAGAGCATGTGTGTTACAAACAAGGACTTTAGATAAATCCAAAGCAACACAAGTCCAAGCAACATGCACATACACGTTCCTAAGGTGCCAAAATTAAGGTCACAAATGGCTGTTACAAACTCATGAATAATACTGTCTTAATTTATGTGTTGCTATATACAAAACATTCCACACTCGGGAACTTATAAAAAGCAAACATTAACGCTAGGTTTGGGGTTGAGTGGATGAAGCACATGACTACCATGCTTGAAGCCCCAGGCTCGATCAGCAGTATTGCATACAACTTGCTGTGGTGGTGTGTATGCCTGTATTCCCATCACTGTGAGGTGCCAGCAGATCAGAAGTTCATGATCATCTTCAGCTACATCTTGGGCTATATGAGACTCTGTCTCAAAAAGAAAAAAATCAACTATTAATTTCTAATCAGTCTGGAGAAGTTCAGAATCAAAATGCCAGAAGTACTGGTGTTACATAAAGGACTTTACTGATAGATAGAATATCTGTTAATAGATATTCTCACATCCGAAGGAACAGAAAAAACAAGGACTGATGTGTCTTCACTAGGTTGAGAAGTAAGAGACTGTGTAATCCATCCATGAGGGTTTTCTCTCCCAGACTTATGTACTTTGAGAGGACCCATCTTTGCACATCATCACAAAGAGTGTTAATTTCAACACACGGATATTGGAGAGAGCATATTCAAGCCATAGAGATGATTATTATTTTTTGACATAGAGATTATTTAACAGTTTTGTATTATATTTGAAATCTGGATACCAAGGTAAACCAAATAATTTTACATCATATAGAGTCACATAGTTTTACACAGGTAAACAGATGCCGATGCAGGTGGTTATCAGAGGAGTGAAAGATGAATTCACTAACTCACCACTCTGGCATTTCTGTCTGACAATCTTGGATGCTTATGGAAATGCCCTCATGAGCAGAAGGCTGATTAACTTTGAGAGGAAAAAAAATCCACAGTGGGGACATTTTCTTGTTTGGGGGAGAATTTGTTTTCCTCATGGTGATTACTCAGGAATAAAACGTTTCCTTCTAAACATCAAGGATTTAAAGGGAAAAGAAGGCTCTTTTGCATGATGACTGGAAATAGAACTCCTTAGGAAGGCAAACTGCATTAGGAGCTGATGACAGAGGAAAGATCAAAATAAGGAGTCGAGGAAAGAAGGGAAGTGAAATTGTACAGAAGAAATGAAAACAGAGAAAAGTGAACCTAATAGGATATCTTTTAAGAACACACACAAAAAAAATCCTTAGAGACTGGTCACATAAGGCAGTGAGTTTTGTGGAAACAGCATTTCCATCTTCTGAAATGAGCCAGGAGGAAAGACTAGAAACAATAAATCAAGACAGCTCTTGAGGGACCATTACCACATCCCCAGTTAGCAGCTTGGGAGGGCAAAATTTAAGTCACCCTTGAGTGCTTCTGTAATTGGATTTGGAATATTTGCAGTGATAAATAGTCTAGTAAAAATATTGATTGGTAGAATAGTAAAGTAGAAAGGTCTAGGGATGTACAACAGGACCAGAAACCTAGAGCTGAAATCCCAGCTTAGCTGTTAATAGAAATGAGCCCTGGGCAAAGTATCTCAGCTTCGTTGAGATAATTTTGTTGAGATATTTATTGAGATAAGCTTCAATTTGCTTATCTGTGAAATGACATTTTTACTGTTTCATTTTGGTTGGAGCAAAATTATAAAGTCAAATAAATTATAATAATTAGAAAGGCCCTGACTTGGTAGCTGGGACCTTCCTATTCCTGAGACTCATGCAATGCTCCGGCGTGCTGTTAGACATTGCATATTCCATCTTTCTATAATCAAGAAATTTTAAGAAGAAATAATAGATTTTCTGAGTGTAATATCAATAACTTTGTTAGAGTATTCAAATTTATATAATGATTTATCATAGGATTTAAAAGAGGTTTTGGGGGATACTGGACGAGAAATACTTCTTAAGCTTTATTTTTTTATAGTTTAGCCCACAGTGCACTAATTTTCAATTTCATTTTCTACCTATGTGCTCATAAAAGACAAGTGGGCATTAACTTATTAATATTTTGTATAGTTAATGTTTGAAAGTTGTAATATTACTTTCTTCTGTGAAACTTTTAACATCATAGTAATTAGAAAAATAGAGCTTTGAAAACTACGTGTTGGAATAAAGGGGGTCTATGTAGAGGTGTGAGTAGTGAAGGCTGAAGGTGAACAAGTTACAATGATAGTTAGATATTCCTGAACCCTCATAGTCACCTCCATCTTCTCTGTTTAATGAGTCTCTGTAGACAGTCATACATCAGACACTACTTGTTGCCATGTTACTTTTTCTTGACTCTCCTAGCTCCTATGCATATGAAAACATCATAAGATAACCCATTTTTCTGTATGTTAGCAAAAAGTTAGCAGATCCATTAAATTAAAAATAAAAAAATCAGAATTTAGACTTGCAAATTCATTTTAGAGCAGCTTTATACCTACAACCTATGTGAATGAACTGATTCGGTAACCCAAGTATTTTCCTATTAGGAGGAAAACAAAACAATAAAGGAAGAGAAAGACAGAGACAGAGACAGGGAGACAGAGACAGAGAGATCCAATCTAATCATTCCTCTTGAGATTTTGGTAATTCAATGAATTACGGTGAATGAAGGTGAAAGTCACTAGTATATGCCATGTTTGGGTCCGTTTTGTTTGTTTGTTGGAAAATACTTGGTGACCATCTGTAAGATAAATAGCACTGACATTAAAAGTCATTTAAAGAAAAATAGTACAGATCACAAGGGCATTATTCTGAAAGGGGAACAGTTTAAAGTATGTGGTCTTCATAGAATATCAGCACATCACTCATCTTTACACTTCATGATGAGTAGTACACACTCAATAAACAGTTCTTGCATTAACATAATTAAGGATTGATATAGAATTATTAAAGTAGGGTTTAGGTCTAGAAGGTTTAAGAAGGGTCACCTGGTAGCCAGCAGCTTCTGATACACAATTATCCATATAGATGCATTAAATAGAAAAGGAGTTGATTATGAGAGTTCAGCAATCCTGACTTGCAGAATCATGTGAATTAAGAGATAGGGTTTCAAACTAAGAAGCTGGAGAAAGTTTTTTGATGGTGGACAAACTTTTTTCTATAGTTTGAATGATCACACCTCTAAGACATTGTGTGGAAAGTTACATTATGGAACTGAAAAAAAATTTACATCTATAGAAATGTCCTGATAAAGTTAATTTATGTAGCATTGCTGTGGGATGTTCTGTATGTCAATTCGTAGCTAGAGTTTTCCTGCCTGGCCCAAGGTCAGGATAAATCTCTCTCACCTGCCAGTCCCACAGCCGCTCAGACCCAAGCAAGTAAACACAGAGACATATTGCTTACAAACTGTATGGCCGTGGCAGGCTTCTTGCTAACTGTCTTTATATCTTAAATTAATCCATTTCTATAAATCTATACCTTGCCACATGGCTCGTGGCTTACCGGCATCTTTACATGCTTCTTGTCCTGGCGGGGTGGCTGGCAGACAGTCAGTGACTCCTTCTGCCTTCCTGTTCTTTTTATTCTCTCTGCTAGTCCCGCCCATACCTCCTGCCTAGCCACAGGCCAATCAGTATTTTATTAACAACACATTTGCCATACAGAACATTCCCACAGCACAAATCTGTTGCTCTGATTGGTCAATAAATAAAACACTGATTGGCCAGTGGCCAGGCAAGAAGTATAGGTGGGACTAACAGAGAGGAGAATTGAGAGAATAGGAAGGTGGGAGGAGACACTGCCAACCGCCACCATGACAAGCAGCATGTGAAGACTCCGGTAAGTCACGAGCCACATGGCAAGGTATAGATTTATAGAAGTGCATTAATTTAAGATATAAGAACAGTTAGCAAGAAGCCTGCTACAGCCATACAGTTTGTAAGCAATATAAGCGTCTCTGTGTTTACTTGGTTTGGTCTGAGTGGCTGTGGGACTGGCGGGTGACAGAGATTTGTCCTGACTGTGGGCCAGGCAGGAAAACTCAAGCTACATAGCATAAGGGATTAAAATTTACTGACTTTGTTCAGTTCTCTTAAAGAGTCTCTTGTATGTCTTGGGATTTGTCCCTTACTATCATGAACAGTTTCAGACTATCATATCCTAGCACAGAAGTTAAAAGGAAAACTGAATTTATTCCCCAAACTGAAAATATGCCACAAGCTTGTGGCTTCCCTGATGGGTGATGTTCTCTATGCTGTGAATATGTGTTGCTCTGATTGGTTGATAAATAAAGCTGTTTGGCCAATGGTGAGTCAGAACAAGGTTAGGTAGGACATTCTAATGAGGGGGGCGGGGGAGAAAGGCAGAGCTGGGAGATGCTGCTAGCTGCCCCTAGGAGAAGCAAGATGTAAAAGTACTGGTAAGCCACAAGCCATGTGGTAAAGTATAGATTTATAGAAATGGGTTAATTTAAGATGTAAGAGCTAGCTAGCAAAAAGC
>CABHPQ010167726.1:25435-48179 GCA_902168405.1 Peromyscus aztecus | reverse complement strand
CTTAATGACTGGATATGGAATGGATCACAGCTCATCAGAACTGGACGAAGAAATAACAGAAAGAATGTGTGTGTGTGTGCACGTACACACACCCAAATAAAGAACAATGAAAATTACAGTATTAAAATGTATTTAGTGTTTTTTACTATCTCTAGAACTGTGATTCTCTCTCTCTCTCTCTCTCTCTCTCTCTCTCTCTCTCTCTCTCTCTCTCACACACACACACACACACACACACACACACACACACACACACATACTGGCTCTAGAGAAGAACTCACAATGTATATAAAGCCTCTGACTGATGGTGAGCATTCCATTCCAGCTTCTACAGTGCTGGAATTACAGCCTCCATGCCACATCATTTCAAAGGCAGCAAGCAGCAGATACCATAACAGGTTGGCATTGAAATACAAAGGGATAAATTGTATTTAGGAAACATGTGGGAGCTTCTGTCGAATACAGTATAAATTGTAATAATAATTTAAATACATCTAGGAAATAACCATGTACCAAGATGACGAATTGAATACACAGGATTGAAATGACAGAAGGTCAGAGACAAACTCACTGACAGCAATTTAACATGAGCCACGGGGATTCCTGTTGGTTGCCTTGGTACTAAATAGCATAGTGCTCTGCAGCCTTCTGTGCGAATACAGGAAACTTCATGCTGATCCCAGTTAATCAAACATCGCCAATGCCCAGCTAAACATGTGCATTATGCTGAGTAGATTTGAGGGAAATTGTCTACAAAATGCTGTAGATTAGGCTCATAACTTATGGACCCTTTAGCTTTTGTTTTTTAAAGATAGATACATACAGTTAATTGAGAGGCTACACTAACAGATTTATAACATGATACATTGTATAAGAATTTGAAGACATTTTCTATGAAGAGCTCACAGCATCATTTACCACAACTAGACAGCACAGCAACATGACACTTTCTGTAATCCAAAGAAAAACGCCAAGACGGTAACCAGCAGATCTGATACCCAGTCAACCACGCTCCTGTGGGAAAGCCTGTGGCACACAAAGAAATGAGCCGGCTGTGCTTATCTATTCATCTTTCTCATTTTTTCTGACATAGAGAAGTGTGATTCTGACTGTGAATGTTTGCTCAGGATGCAGGAAGACTGGTGAGGAAACTGCTTCAGGAACCTAGCTCAGAAAGTCAGCCACACACCGCAATCACTTACTGAAAATTGTTAATAAGAACAAAACCCTCATGCTGTTAAAGGAAAGAAAAGGGATGTAATAGCATCTGAGCTACTATCCTGTTCGTTAAACTGTCTACCCGTCCTTCTGTTCTCCCTCACTTCCTCTTTGTGGTGGTGCGAATAGGAATGTCCCCCATGTGTTCATATATCTGAACACTTGGTCATTAGGGAGTGGCAATACTTGACAGGGATTAGGAAGTGTGGCCTTGTTGGGGTAGGTGTGGCCTTGTTGGGGTAAATATGTCCCTGGGGTGGGCTTTGGGGTTTCAGAAGCTCAAGCCAGGCCCAGTGACTCACTTGCTCTTCCCGCTGTCTGTTGATGCAGATGTAGAACTCTGGGCAACTTTCCCAGCACCCTGCCTGTTTGCATGCCACAGTGTTTCCCTCCATGAGGATAATGGACTGAGCCTCTGAGACTGTAGGCCAGCTGAACTAAATGTTTTCCTTTAGAAGAGGTGCTGTGGTCATGGTGTCTCCGCACAGCAATAGAACAGTGACTGAGACACTCCTCCTGTTCCTCCTTCCCTTGAACATTCCTTTTTTTCCCCCATTGCCTCCTTCTCTCTCTTCCTTCCTGTCTACTATCTATCATCTATCTATCTACCTATCATTTATATAATTATTTATTATCTGTCATCTACCCATAATCCTATATATATATATGTGATCTATGTATCTATTATCTGTCATCTATATATCTGTCATTTACCTTATCACATACCTTCCTATTTACCCCTGACCTCATCCTGCAGGGACTATTCTTGGGCGTGGATGATTATTATTTTAGATTTTAAGTTGTTTTACATTTTAACTAAGAATATTATTTTCTCGATTAGGTGTTTCTAAATATAAAATAAAACAAAGAGTAGTGTTGTTTATGACCCTTTTTCCCCATGGTTATTTTAAAACTTCCTTCCTCAGTAAGTCATTAAAAAGAAATAGGATGATTTCAACATTTGAAACAAAGTAATGTGTTATGAAAGTAGAGTCATCAATACCTTTAACTATGAAACACATAAGACACAGGTGTGAAGATTTGATGTTTGGAATTTGGATCAGGAGCTGAAATGCAGCTTAAATTATGTTTCTTCTAAGCATACAAACAGAGGACATAGCTGTTTAATTCTAAAACGAGGCATCCTCTGCAGAAACCTGTCAGCATGGTTTCTGCTTAAGTAAGTCACTCTCACTTCTAGAAAGCTTGACATGATAGTAGTTGACAATCTAGTGGCTTTTTAAGAATGAGTGGACACTGTCTTCTTAATGTTCCTTCCCTTTCAACTATGAGGAAACAGGTTTAGGCACCAGGGAGGGCAGAGAATGAAACAAGACCTCGTGGGCTCTAAGAGTCCTCTAAACCACAGCAACATCTTTCACTTCCTCGTCAAATGGAATTAGGAATTCTAGTCAACACATTGCTGAAACTTCATAATCTGTCATGGTGTGTAAACTGAAAAATATTTACTGTATACCACACAGATTATTTCTATATCATGTGCATACACATATATCTCACAGATTATAATTATAATTGGTTTCTCTTGAAGTCTGAGTCACTTTCTAGGAGAAATAATCAAAACATAAAGATGTTGGTCAATAGCACTCAAATATTCACCACTTACCCTGAACACATTGGTCCAATAAAAGTGCATGTTTGCTAACATTCATAAATGATAGGAGCTTCCCACCCCACGATCCCATAACTGCTTAGATACATCACTCAGCATCTCCATGGAACCAGAAGCTCAACTTCCATTGGTTAGTGTCAAGATCCGCAGACATCTCTACTTCACAGTTATGGACACCAGTGAGGTTCACACTCATGCTCATGAGCAGAACTGCATGCATTGGTTTGATAATATCCACAAACCATTGCTGTGATGTCACTTACACAACTTATCATGTATAAGGAACAACAGAGTGAAAACAGGAAAAAGGAAAGGTTTGTTTAATGCCCTTTGAACTCACAGTATGTTCATTTATTTCAGTGAAATGGCCTGTTAATTTTAAATGCTACTCTTCATACTTGGTGCTTTTGGAAGAAATGTCTGTGTGGCTCTCTCACTCTGCAACAATGACAGATTAGTCAGGGCATTTGATGTATTATTTGTCAGCTAAACGAGCCCTGCCAAATATTGTGCATGTGAATTGTTTTCAGACACCCGCCCCCCAAGCCCTTCCGTGCCCAGCACAGGATAAGCATCACCTGGTTCTGATTCTTAGAGAAGTAGATTAATGTCAAAACTTTAGTACTAGTGCTTTTACAGCCCATCTCCAAAGTTTCTGCCATGTGCATGTCATAAGTTTGAGTCAGACTATTCTGCTCTGAATCAACGTCTCCTCTGACTTCAGGGTTATGAGTCTCTCCCACCTACAAAGCTTAATATTGAGTCTGTTACCCAGACACAAATAAGCTCACATCGATGTTGCTTTCCTGGATGTATAAACAGGCATTACAATATTAATTTTTATATAAAACCAGTCTTTGAAAATTGTTGAAAGTTGTCTGGAAAAAAAGTTGCTCACAAATATGAATTCTATTATTGCATCCTGTCCACTCTTATCTCTAAACAAGCTGACAGCCCACACCCCAGATCAGAGAAATCACATTGTTTTAAAATCCCCACAGGCCAGAGCAAAAGCATAAAACATCTTCTCTAGCACATGAGTCCCGCAGCCAGTTTCATCCCTCCTGGGAAGTCGGTACACACTGGTCCCCATGGTCTCGCACACAAGGATCAGTTGCTCGTCGCCTTTGCACTCGAAATGACACTCATTCAGCTTACCTTTACCAACGCTGACATGACTAACTTTTCTATGAGGTAGTTCCCTCTTCTCAGAACGATTGTTCGGTTTTCTTTTCACCGTTCTATTTTAATGGTTCAGACTCTGGAGAAGGCTCACAGGTCTAACGGTCCCACTAATTATAATAGGAAAACACTTTGTTTTTTTTTTATTCCAGGAAGCATACAAGTATTTTTTTTCACCCAAATATCTAATATATTGTCACTTTTTAACAAAACAGGGAAAAATAAGTCCTTCACTCTCCAGGACAACCCCTACAACAGCTTTCATAAACCCTTAGAACCTACATGAGGGATCTACTGTCCCTATTTTGTACCTGAAAGCTGTTAGTGAAATGGTAATGCCATCACACAATGGTCACAAGAAGTGCAGATACTCAGGGCTAGTAGCTGCTGAAGAGCAAACATGGGGTAAATGTTTTTGTTTGTGTGCCTCAAGTTAGAATCTATGCTGGTAATAATGCTGGTACATTAATAGCTAATGATATATTTAAATTATGCCAAATTATTGGTTGAAGTCATTAGTAGTAAATAAAAAAATACTTTGCAAAACAATAAAAATCTTTTTATTCCCTGATTACCAGTCATCTTCTTGACTGAGTGTAGTTCTGAGAGAAAGAGGAAGTAAGAGATAAAGTAAGTGTGCATATTTAAGTCTCATGTGGGTTTTATTTCTATACGCAAATAGTTAAGGGAAAACATATACAGTAAGGATAATAGGTAAAGCCCAGTTAGGGTGGTATTGGAGTTGGGCATTTACAGATTCTATTCAAAATATCAGGGTGGTTACAAAGCATGTCTGTGTCTCCATTTACAGTGAAATACAGCCAAGGAACACTTAGAGCAACTTAATTGCTAATCCCCTGGCAATAATCAAAACAAGAAAAAATAAAATAAATCTAGTAAACATCTTTTGAGAAAAAGAAGGGGACCCCTAAATATCCTTCTGCATGTTAAACACACTGTCTTCCTTCTTTTCTTCTTTCTTTTGAGTATTCTTTTTCTCAATAAAACATTTATATTAATTCTGTGAAGACTTTATACAAGCTGAGTATTCTTAAAAGCCCCCCTTGCCTCACTCCTGCTAAGTGTCACTTCAAACTGATGACTGCTAGCTCTCCAGATGTCACTGTTCATGTCCATAGATGTCTCTAGATTATGAAGACACCATTTTTAAATCATTGAATATTAATGGTTCGATCATTTGTAATGTAAACCTCATGGACACTAATGTAAAAAGGGCTTGCATGTTTACTGTATTGTCTAACAATTCACCTTAAATATATGCCACTCCTAAATTGTAATGATATCCTGGATTTCTTTTATTTACCTGTATAACTTGGCTCATTAACTTTTGAGTCCAGTAATAATTTTGTAATAGTTTTCTACTTATATCAGATGGACATAGTCAGTTCTTTTCTGAGATGTCATGGTTACAAGTCTTCTGGTCTCAGTGTGTTCTGTTCTTTGACATCCAGCATTTTCTTTGAGAGTTTTCATTTGCTTCTGCTTTTCCCAAGTTTTCCCCTCTACTCTGATATGAACAAATGGTTTGAGCATGATGAAGCTGTTCTTACCAGTCAAACATGGTGGCAGTGCCCTGCTAGTTCAACTCCCCAAGACTGCTGAGAGCATCTTTCTCCTCAGGATGATGGAGTCTGCACACATCTATCTCCACACTGTACTGATTTTTGCATTTATCCTCACACTACTGATATTTTGAGTTCCTTCTCTTTTCTAACTGCCAATTTACCTCTCCCTGTTTTTACTACAACCTCTCTCCATCAACAATCAGAACCCACCCACCCACCTCGCCACTGTAGTCCTTCTGCCCATACCCCATTTTATTAACATGTTGTTGTCACAGTTAATATTCTAAGATGCTGCTCTGGCTAGCACTTACTTGCATGGAGAGCTATTACAGGGATCCTTCGACTGTAGAACAAAGAAAACATTCCTTATCAGGAAATACAAAAACTTGACACTAGCTCCCTTTTACAGAAATTTTAAAACATAGACACAGGCAATACTTTCTATACTGTTTTCTATTTTTGCATCCAAAAAGAGTTTCCATAGAATGAATGATATGTTTAACATCAGCAGGCCCAAGGCTCCCTTGATAGCTCAGCCAGTAAAGTACTCACCTTGGAAGTGAGGACCCAAACTTCCTGGAACCCACATTAATACAAGGTTAAGTGTGGTAGAATAAACTTACGATCCCAGTGCTGAGAACCAGGAAACAGGCAGGTCCCTAGGGATCACTAACCAGCCAGCCTGGCCCACTGGCACATTCCAGCCTGAAGAGCAACCCTGCCTCGAAATGGCAGGTGGATGATGAATTAGGCACAATGGTAAGGTTATCGTTTGGCATGCACACTTAAGTGCACACATGAGAACATGTGCACACACAAAAGAGAGTCAATAAATACTTGAAGATAGATGAAAGACTTAACTCACTAAAACAGTTTGGAAGCAAGTTATGCCAATTGAAACAGAATACCTGCTTTTCCTCGGCTCTGGCTACAGCAGATTGTGTAGACCATATTGCTACAACATTCTTGGCCACAGAGAGATGCTGATGTGTAATAAAGACTCATAATTTCCCCATGATTTACACTTCCTGCTCTTATCCTTACGAATATGGGGTGCTATGGCATCTGTCCGCTCATTTACAAGAGCTGATCATCAATTGTTTGTGGCAGCCAATTTTGAGTGTATTTTCTTGTCCTTTGCATGCAGAATTATAATTAGTAAATGCACATTAAATATGTGTTTCCAGTTGAGTGTGCTAACCTCTGGTCTCTAGTGACTGGTGAGACACTGTTTTTGAAATGACTAACACAACTTTGCTTGTAGACCCTCAGGACTCAACATAGCAAAGTTTTCTATCAGTCTCTGTCATGACGATGCCATTTCTAGTCTGTTCTTTCCTCTACTCTCAACATATTCCTGCTTCTCATTTTTTTTTGTTTTGTTCATCTCTTTTTTTCTCCCAGCAGATACTCAAGAAATTAAGGAGCCCAGTTGCTGTGGACAACACTCTGTATGCTGTGAATGTGTTGCTCTGATTAGTTAACAAATAAAGTGCTGATTGGCCAGTAGCCAGCCAGGAAGTATAGGCGGGACAAAGAGAAAGGAGAATGCTGGGAACAGGAAGGCTGAGTCAGGAGTCGCCAGCCAGACACAGAGGAAGCAAGATGTGAAGGCAGAACTGGGAAAAGGTACCAAGCCACATGGCTAAACATAAATAAGAATTATGGGTTAATTTGAGTGTAAGATCTAGCTAGCAAGAAGCCTGAGCCATTAGGCCATACAGTTTTAATTAATATAAGCGTCTGTGTGTTTATTTGGGTCTGAGTGGCTGCAGGCCTGGGCAGGACTAGAGAAAACTCCAGCTACACCAAGTCCATTAAAATCATTAGATATGGAGCATTCAGAAAGGGAAGGCTTTCATTTTGATGACCCTTTGCAGCCCTCTTCAGAACCTTTCAAAACAGAATTTGCAGGTGGAAGAGGGAAATATCTGAAAGCGACAGGTGTTTGGCTGCTGCCACTTTGAATATAACCCAGAGTCCAGGGAATCTTGGCAATGAAGATGAAGAGTCTCTCAACACTGAAGGACAAAATGTAACTTTTTAAAAAAAAAATGGTTAGTAATAATCAGAGTGTAAAGCCTGGCCTTCTGGGCATCTATTTGTGTCAGTAACATTTCTCATTAAATTTCATGATAACTCTTTCCTAGTCTTCCTGTAGAGGAAAGCAAAGCCTTAGGGAATATAAGGTAGCCAAAGTCCCACAACCTGGAAATGGCAAGGTTAGGGTTCAGCCCTGCCTGTTTGTCCCTGGGCCTCTGCCTGTTACTTAGTCCAGCCCTGAGGGTACATTGCAGACCGACTGTGGCTGCAGGCGTCACCTCCTGCTCCAGTACCTTCAGCAGGAAATCAAAGCAGGCAAAGTCATGAGCAGATGACGAGCCTCAGCCTCAGCCTCCGCACCTTCTGTTCTGCTGACAGCTTCATTCCTGGGGCTGGCTCAGCAGAGCAGCCCTGCTGTTACTGATGTGGCCATGACATGGGTAAATGTGTGCAAACGGCTGAACTCAGTGCCAAGGACACACTAGACACTCAGTAAACCCTAGCTGCCTTCAGCTTCCTGCAGCCATCCTCGTGTCTACGTATTTAAAGGTTGACAGCAGCTTGCCCTGCGTCCATCACCTTTTCTTAACAGTCCCTACCACCAACATCTCCATTCAGAGCATAGAAGTTTGAACTCAGTATTCACTTTTACAAGTGACTTCAACATTTTAAAGGGCTTGTATCACTGATAACTCTCCTAAGAGGATCTGTGGACTGATAACTCAATACCTTTGAAGTTAGAATTAACAGGTGTTGAATACATCCTGCCAAAGAGCAATCAGTCAGAAGAATGATTTAAAAATGTGATCCAGTGAGTGAATGAAAGAAAAATGGAAAAAGTAGGGATCTAAATTTGTTCATATCCCCTTCATAGGAGGCAGAAAAAACAGCCACAACACAGGCAAACAGGCAGACAGGGCCTCCAGGATTCCACACACAAGTATATAATTAATTAATTTTTTATCTATTATTTATTTATTTATCTATTTATTTATTTATTTATTTTTGATGAATAAGGATAAAATTTTCAGGGGAAAAAGGGGAAATAGAAATTGAGGTGGATGAAGATCCAGGGTCATGTTTTAGGACATTTCTACATCTACATCATCTCTTGTAACTCGACCTGTAAAGACCAATTGGGGACTGGGGGGGTGTACTCAATGTAAAGCATTTGCCTGACATGTATGAGGCTCTGAGTTCAATCCGCAGTGCCCCATTCAAAAGAGGAAGTTACAACTGATATTTGTTAGTTGACTGAACTGTAAACCTAAGAACAGGAAGAAGGAAGGAAGGAAGGAAAGAAGGAAGGAAGGAAGGAAGGAAGGAAGGAAGGAAGGAAGGAAGGAAGGAAGGAAGGAAGGGAGGGAGGGAGGGAGGAAGGAGGTAGGGAGGGAGGGAGGGAGGGGAGAGGGAGGGAGGAAGGGAGGAAAGGGAGGGGAAGGGAAGAAGGAGCAATATAAATGTCTTCTGAAGTTCTTGTTTTATAATTTCTGCTGGCACATGTCTGTGTGTGGGTGAATATATGTGTTTGCACATGATGTGTATGGGTCTGTGTATATGCATGTGTGTGTGTGTGTGTGTGTGTGTGTGTGTGTGTGTGTGTGTTCACATGTGTACACCTGTGGAGGCCAAGCACAGATATTGGGAGTCTTCTTTGGTCACCCTCACCTCATTCACTGAGCCTCTCAACTGTACACAGAGCACAGCAGCCGGTGTAGTCCAGTAGATCAGCTAGCTCTGGGAATCCCAGGCTCTCCCTCCAAAATGATGTAATTAGTGGTTGACACCACAGCCACCTAGATTTTCATGAGTGCTGGGGACCCAAACTCTGGTCCACACAATTGTACAGCAAATGCTTTATCTGCGAAGCCATCCCCTCAGCCCCTCTCAGGATTAATTCTGGAATGTGTCTGGCCTAATGTTTATGGGCAAAAAGATTAATGACCAAGTCAAGGTTACTATTCAAGAAAAGTCTTCTGAATTATTTTAATGTGTTTATTACTCTTTTGTATTATTTTTTATGTACATGGCTGGCACTCTGGCACGTTAAGATAATTTCTAAATTGCAAATAGAATAATATCCAATTTCACCATCATTATGTGGGCATAGTACTTAAAATGAGAATCTCATGTTCACTTTTAAAATAATATCTATATTATATACATATATGTATATAATATGTATGTAAAGGCAGGGGCATTTATGTACCCTATGATCAAAGCCGAAATCAACTCATCATCTCCCACTAACTCCTGCTCTGCACTCACGTTTTTGGAACGCCAGTTTGTAGGCTTGTCTTGATATTGGTCACATACATCCTGTCAGTTAAACTGCTTAAAACTCCTTTAAATAATTCTTGCTTTCACTCATGTTAACTGATTCCACAGATCTTCCACACACTGGTACATTTAAGAAGTGCCTTACATGGTAGAATACGAGCATATTTGTCAAAAGAATGCCAAGAGCTGTAGCAGTGTGATCTGCTGTCAAAGAGATCAAGACGTTTGAAATGAATGAGTAGAATTATTTCATTAAAATACTCTACACTGCCTCCACAGCCAATTTTCTTTCCTAGTCACCCATGCATACAATGATATTTCACCCAGATATTTGGGGACAATGAATTAAGTGTGGGATAACATGATGTCATTTTATTTTAAAATATTTGCAAGAAAGGCTTTGAACAGATGAGCAATTGCTAAAGGTGGGCGATACGATCACAACCCAGTCATAGGTGACGCTCCGGTCTGCTGCTGCGCACACAGAATGGCAAAAAAAACAGCTAAAGGAAATAATAATAAGGCAGAAGGTTTCGGTTGGGTCTTGGCAGCGGTCAATGGAAAATATGGATCGCTCCATCCATTCTTTACAAGCTTTTCCTAGAAGCTGACTGCAGAAAATTAAAACCCTGTCCAGGGCTAAATATGTGCCCTGTATCACTGGCATATCATCCAGTTGGATGGCAACAGATTTTAATTAGTTATCCTAATTAACGTTGATACAGAGCAATTTCAGAACTGTTTCACAAGGAAGCAGCAAGTCTAAGCATGCTGAACAGGGCCCAGAGTGGCCACAGAGGCTGACTTCTAAGTAACGCCTTCCTCTCCGCACTGTGCTTTGCATCCTGCTGGAGAAGCAGCTAGCTCCGAAGCCCCTCCCTCTCTCTTCACACAATGCTACTCTCTGGATTCCAATACTGTCTTAGAATCCTATCAATAGCTTTGTTTCATTTCATATAGTTCCATTTTTTTTTGTGCTGGTAAATCAATTATTCATTTAGCTTACTATCAGTTAGTATGCTGTGCACAGAAAAATATACCATGAATAAAATAGACAAAATTAATCTTCTTAGGTCTACCTTTGAGATATTTTCATTTTTCCTTTAACAACCCACATCTACTGTATATAAAAGAAAATAAAAACCAAAACCAAAAATCCTTTATTTGTAAAATATGAGGTTCTAAACATCTTCTGTGTAGATTTCAATAATAAAATGATAATCTTATAAATTTTAAAGCACTGAAATATTTTGTATCTATTTTTCTACCTTGTCTGTGGTTTTCTTCAACATTCCTTTTTAAAATTTTGTGTGTGAGCACACACCTGTGGAGTTAAGAGAACAATTGCGAGAGTCTGTTTTCTTCTTCCACTGTTGGGCAGGGACTGGGGCCCCAATTGTTGTGGTCAGGCTTGTAAGCAAGTGCTGGCACCCACTGAGCCATCTTGCCATCCCAACGTCCCTTATCTCTTTGTTTTCACTTTTCTACCAACTGCCTAAAATTTCCTGAAGCATATAAGCATTATGGACAAATATTTTACAGCATGTAAATGAGATACACAAAAATGGATTTTACTTCTGTTTGGCTTTTTAAAGTGCTATTAAAAATCGTAAAATATGTGCACATTTTGGGGTGCCCTATCATGTTTTATACATATACATACGCATGTAGTTCCTGGTGCTCCAAATGCCATTTTGCTACATCTAGTAGAATGCTTAGCAGAGAGTTTTATGCAATAAAATTCATAAAGTGGATAGATGGATGAATACAAAGAAATTTGCCAAAGTTGCAGAGCAGAATACAAAGAAAACAAAAACTAATTTTATATCATCAGACTTAGAAAGTATTTACCCCAATGATTGCTTGCATGTGCATCAAAGTGTGTATCAAGTTTGTTTTATAGACACATGTTATATGAGGGTTCTCTGTCATCCTCCTTCACATTTTTTGAGGCAGGATCTCTCACTGAACCTGGAGATAATCAAGTCAGCTACACTGTCTGGCCAATGATCTCCAAGGATCTCCCTGTCTCTATCCCACCAATGCTGACATTACGAGCATGCACCCCATACCTAGCTTTTTACATGAGTTCTAGAGATCTGATTTGAGTCCTGAATTGCTGCTGGGATGGCAAGCGCCTTAACAACCGAACCATCTCTCTCCTTGGGGCTTAATGATTTTCTTTAAGATTGGGAACAATCATTTGTCTGATAGGACTAAAGAAACAGTTGTGCCAGAAATGTGGGCTCAAATAAGTCCTTGTACAGTGATCAAACAACTCCTCCCTCCAACCCCTTCGGTGTGGAAGTTCAAAGACCCTTTACATGGCAGTGGCTGGGCACACTCCTGCTTATAGTTGACCACCCCAGAGCACGCATTCTGCACTTCCAATGTCCTGCACTGTTCTCTAGCTAAGAACAACCCCAGCCATGAAGGAAATGGCTCCTGAACTCTTTGATTAGAAGATGGGCTGTGCCTGTTATTTGAAATGCAGATAAACAGCCCAGGAAACCAGAGGAGACCAGATCCAATTTGCAAGCTATCTTGGTATGAATTCAAGGGGAAATTACAATTTAATGATAGTATATTTCTAAATTTAACACAATTCAGTAAAAATTTTCTTCTCAAAATCAGTATCCAAGGAATAACAATTAGAGCTAACTGGTAATTTCTCAAAAGTAGTTTACAACTTGAGGGACACAATTCTATTTTATAGCCTGCTTTGAATTAAGAAACTTAAAAATGGCTTCCTGGTATTCAGGGTAAAAAGCTCTCAGAAGCATCTAAGGAAAATGACTGGTCCCCTAAGTGTTTACTTTGAAACCACACCTCCACAATGTTGTCTCTTTTCTGCAAATAATTTCAGCTTGATTTTCTGTCAACAATACTGTCACTCAGAAAAAGTAGTGAACTCTTCAAATTTAGAAGTTGTTTTGGAAAAGTCAACCCAAGGCCATAGAAATCTTGTTTGTGCTTGGAATTTTGATTTATCAAACTCACCAGAAATAGAATGATTCTCGAGACAAGAAATTTAATACATTTCTCCGAGTTCCATAACTCATTCAAATTTCTAAATGAGAACTGTGAAATTGCACAAACATGAAGAAACATCCAGAAAGTTTACCTCTTTATAGCAGATTCAGACCACAATCATTTCTGAATTGCACATGGAAATCCCAGTGGCCCAGAAAGCACAAGATCATAGTGCTGCTGTGGGGAGACCACACGGAGAGAGACAGACTCTTTCCCAGTTCCACTATGCTCAGGGCTGTATGTTATTCCGTGGCTTCTGGAGTTCTGTTAACATGGTCACTGATAATGTAGTTCAGATAGTGAACTGTTTATTCTGAAGGACAATGAAATGGTGAAGGACTAAACTGATGACAAACTCAGGATGAAATTAAGATTATCTCAGAAGTATATCAGAAAAATGGAAAAAATTTGGAGGCACATCTAAATTTGAAAAGCAAATTAGATATTTTGCCCATTTATTTACATTTCATGAAACAGAGAAATGGTAAGAATATGCAATTTTATGCCTCTGGAACACTAAATAAGTACAACTTGAGATCAAGTACGGTGTCCAAACGGGATATCTCACCAGAAAAGAGAAACTTGTGGAGCTGATTCATTAGAAAGATGAGAAATTCCAAAGTCACCTGAAGAACAGGTCTGTCAACACTCTTCCTAAGCTATGACCCACAACGGTTGTATTTACACAAAGGCTCGGGGACTGTCAGCACCTTCTTCTCTCAACATAATTCCAACTGACAATCAAATATTGAAAATTCAGACTTTGTAGCTCTTGCTTTAAATCAGAGTGGCCATGCTGGAAATCAATATTGTACACTCAAATCTCCTGACTCACCGACACAGCGTGATATAAATTCTTTTCTTTCATAAGCTTTCTTACAAATTAAATTGTCTTCATTGGTCAATACTCTCTGCAAGTCCTTCTCTAATTTCAGGCATCCTGTTTCCGTTTTGGTAATTCTACCATGTGTTCAAGGCTCTAACTCTCAAGCTGGTACACACTTCCTGAGGTACTGCACTGGTAGCTGCTCACATAGGAACAGAGTACTCACATAGGAACAGAGTAGTGCGTGGTTTGTTCCACATCAGCTCAGTCATAAAACAGTCAACATGCAGGCATGGGCTGACGGATGTGAGGCTCTGATACTCAGCTTGGAAATTCGTTTAGCACTAAGGCAAAACACAGCTCACAGCGTCTAATGTCTAATGTCGAGCAAATGCAGCCAGAATGTAAACATGCATTTTGTGATCAGTTACTGAAGTTTCTGTATTTGATGATTCCGCCGAACACAAAGGGATTTAACCCTTGGGAGAAAAATAAACATAAAACCTTCCCCAGCAGTCCCTCAGATGTGTAGGGAGACAGGGGCATTTCAAATCAGGAGCGTTCTCATCAGACAGGAGCCACCCCTCAGAACCAACAGACAGTTCCCTCCAAAGCAGCACTTCCAGGTGCTTTACCGCGCTGCCCAAACTCATTGTCTGAATTTTGGCATAAAATTGGAAAGTTGTTAGTGATAAAGGAACTCCAAAGGCTTTGCTGGAGCCTCTGTGAGATGATAATTTATGCCAGAAGTCAATGTTACCTGGTGCAGCCTGTGTCTCCCTCATGAGTAGGCTGTCTGATTTAGGAAAATTACTTTCTCCTCTCTAGGCCTCATTTAATTTACTTATCAAAGGGGACCATAATGATCACCTAATTTGGAAAGGTCTAGTGGGAGCTAGGTGCTTTAGCAGACTAGAAATCTACCCTATGGGGAAACCCTCTCTTAAGGACAAACAGAAGAATGATTGTGCCAGACAGTCTCTGCAAGGCAACATATATGGTCCTCTCTCAGATTCTTTTCTGGTGAAAGAGACTGCCCCTTTTTATTTTCTGTAATGGACAAATCTTATTTTTTTATTTACTATTTACTATTTCACAGTTCTAAGATTTCTCTTCTTGTTGGTCAGATGGAATTTCTCTTGCTTTCTCCTACACAGCAGGGCCATCTCCATTTCACTAGACTGCCTACTGGACACATTAGTCATGAGTACAACCTTTAAGAACAGACTGTGAAGGAGGAGAATAGCCTCTTTTTACAAATAGAGTGGGCTTGTTCTCTTTAAAGGACTTAAAAGGACTCCCTGTGTGGATTAAGAAAGAGATCTAAAAATCATTGGGGCAAGGGAAGTCAGTCTAGATGGTTTCTAGAAGCCCCTCTCTGGTCCTACGGCTCTGATCTGATCCTGACTTTCAGCCATGATTGGGAATGCATCAGGTCTGCCCATATCACAGCCTTAGGACAAGGCTGTCCCATCCAGCTCTCTCCCAGTCTGTAGGTCATCAGATATGAAAATCTGCTTTCATTACTTAACATTAGAATATTTTGCTGAATAATTACCCTTGTCTTACTCATAACATGCTGAGAACTATTCCGCAAAATGTTCATCCTCAAATCCCTTCCCCTCCCTCCTTTGACTTCTACCCCTCACAGGCTTCCATTTGAACACCTCCAGATGGTTTTTTGGGAAGGTTGTAGGGCTTTTAAGAGGTTTCATCTTCATTGAGGAAGTGGGTCCCCAGGGATTGACCTGGTCCTGATTCCATCCAGCTCTGCTTCCTGCTATATGCAGATATGAGCAAGCTCCCTCTACCAGGGCACTCTCCACAGTGAGCCAAATAAGACCTTCTCCCTTGAGTTGCCTTGTCATGCATTTGGTCTTGGTAGTGAGAGGAACAGGTAACCCTGTTTTCCTGCAGGATGGACACCACTTCTGCAGCAATAGAAAGGTCAGGTGTGACCTCAACTGTCTTTTGTGCATTCTAGAGATCTTGACCTAGGTGTGAATAGCACGCCCACATTGCATTAATAAAGACATTTACACAAAAGACTCTCTCTCTGTAAAACAGAAACCCCACTTTGCTGAAACTGGCTCTCTGTCCATGACTACCCATCTCTAAGAAAAGAATGCCCACCTCACCATGGAGCTATTAATATTCAGAACCTTGAACTTTCAGTTTAATATTTAACATGCAAAACTCTCCATCACTGTAAACAAGAAGTTGTTTTATTTTTTCCCCTGGGAGAAAGCTTTCACCTGTTTCTAAGAAGGACTACTTTCTGGAAAAAAAAATGTTAAATAGCATTGTTATTTCTATCCATGTTATTATGAGATTTGGGAAATCTTCTCCTCCCTTGGCCTTATTAGGATAAGAATAACAGCTTCCTGCATAAATAAATACTGTAGGACAGGCTTTCCATAATTTGCGAGTTACAATGCTTTGAATAAGTATTCTTATTTGTATGTGTCAGTTGCCCATAATAAATTATCACACAAACAGTGTTGCCGAAGCTATAATTAACTGGATAGAGAATGACTGTTTTATTGTGCAACAACAGCACAGGTCCTGAAGGTGGCCCGTTTATAAACACAAGCGATACGACACAACTAAACACACCATGAATTACATCAAATGCCTGGAGAGTGGCAACGTACTCCACACCGCCAAACCTAAGTGCAGCGCCATGAACTAGAGCAGGGTTCACAGGGAGCAGCGGATGAAGCGTCACTTGGATTCTGCAGTGTCCCATTTTCAACAACTGGGAGAACAACTGGGCAGGGGATGAAGAGTGGGAGCCAATCAGACTCAAGTCAAGGAACCGAGCAGACATTTGCGGAGCATTCCTCCACACCCAACAGCAGAGTGAAAATTCCTCCCGCCTAAGCAGAGCACATTTCCAGCAGAGCGGATAATGTTGCCATAAAACAGGATGCACTAAATTAAATATGCTTGAAATAATACAAATTATCATGTAAAAGTTAACTAAAAACAGACCCTCAACTTGAATAAGAGTAACATTTCAGGACCTCCCCATGCCGGAGAAAACACAGATGATAGTTTCTATGACCTTGCATCAGACAGTGGCAGTTTAGATATGACAGCAAAACTCAAGTGATAAGGCAATAACGTTGACTTTTTCAAAGTAGGAAACATTCATGCTTCACAGAACATCCTTAAGAAAGTGAAAAGACAACCCCCAAATGGGGGAAATTTTCACAATCACATGTCTTTGAGAGGGACCTTTATACCTGAAATACATGAAGAATCCCTATAACTTAATAATAGAAAGATAAAAATTGGGCAAATGAACTCATTAGAATCCTCTGAAGAACATTCAAATGGCCGATGAACACACACCTACAAAAAAGCTTACATCATTAGACGTCAGTGAGATCACAACCTGTGAAGTGCTTCTTCCCACCTGCCAGGTTGCCTACAACCAAGAAGGAATGAAGTGGAGACATAGGAGGCCACTTGCAAGGCAAATGGAGTGTGCTCTATTGGGGCCACTTGAGAACACAGGTTGCTGTCCTTCCAGGGGTCATACAAAGACACAGGGCTCCTATAGTCACAGTACACCAAGAAAAGTGGAAGGATTCACTCCTAAAAACTTGAATCTGTTCTTAGGAGCAGTTTTCATGATAGACAGAATGGAAAACAGCTAAAGTATGGACAAAATAACATATCAGAGATTCATTCACATGTTGGAATATTATTTGGTTAAAAGGCATAAGCGTATTACTGAGAGACACCACACCATGCAAGCTAAGTAGAAGAAAACAGTCACAGAGGATCACACACTCTGTGATTCTACACACTGAACACACCTACACACATACTTACATGCACATACACACACACACACACACACTCAAGCCTAGGAACTGCCTTCCCATTTATCTATCTAGTCGAGTTGTCTTGTTTGTGTTTATTTGAAAGTATGTCCTTGTAGACCAGGCTGGCCTGGATCTTCTGACCATGCTGCCTCCACATCCTCAGAGCTAGGACTATATCTCACCTCCATACCCTATGCATTTCAGCCCTTGTAAAATGTGTCCCGGTCTCTCTTCAATCCCAGAAGATACTCCATCTCTCTGCATTCCTACTCAAACCCCTTGGTTCCTGTGACTCCTCCAACCTGCCCACTCCACAGGCAGCCTCTTCCACAAACACTGGACAACTTGAAGCTGAACACGCTAAACTCTGTTCTTCAAGGTTGAGAATGCCCAGGCTTTACGGAGGAGGATGTCCCTCCACCTCCGAGTCACAGCCCATCACTTTCACTTTAGCTACTTATGCTCCCTCTGACACACAACCCCACAGTCACCTGCTACAGTACTTCCCATTCTATAGCATGCTTGGACATGCCTCGCTCTACTCATCAACTAACAAAAGGTTTAAAAAGCCAGGGAGTTCTCAACAGATGTCTAGTGCGTCCATGGTAAGCCATGCCTATGGCAAGCTTGTCCTCAATAGAGTGACATGGGCAGGGCACAATATTTAACCACTTTACTCAGAATTTGTCATACTAATACAGTGAGCGACACCCAACAAATACTTTTAAACAAGTGAGCATTTTCCATAAGCAATTAACCATGTGTCAGGCCCTGCCTCAACAACGTCTCTCCTTGCCCTGCCCCCTCACTCTCTCTAGCTTACTTCATAAACTATGCACCAGGCCTTCTCACGGCCCTGTCGGCTTTGAAGGATCTCTCACCTGAAGCCTCTCGTTTTTATATAAATTATAATTTATTAACGATTTTTTCATTAATGATAGATCTGTTCATAGAAAACACGTGGAAACTACACCCTTCCAATGTCCATTCCATACTTCTGTTTCCAGATCTTAAAGCCACGGCTTTGAGCTGGGGGCCTTAGCCCCACCCGGCTTCAGCTTCCTGTAAACCTGTGTGGTAGAGCCCTGTGCTTCCACTGCATTGTCTCAAAAGTTCAGCCACCTCCTCATCAGTTGGCAGTGAGTCCAGCTCTGCATGCACAGAAGCCCCTTAGGAGCAGCTATCTGAAGTGACAGTCACATTTGCTACAGTGTTACAGACAGCACCTTGTACACAGGAAGAATTCAATAAACACGGTTCATGAATGAGGCACTGTGTAAGATTTTGTGAATATAAGAATTTTCTCTTCTTCTGAAGAAATTTTGAAGTCAGCAGAACTTATAGCTACCCCCATATTTCCATAAGTATGACTGTCTCCAATCGCCCAAATCTCTTTCATATTTTTAAAAAGTTGAATGTATGTGCATAGAGCTGACATTTACTTTGGATGGATTATTCCAGATCGTTCATGGCGTATCGCACGATCAGCCTGGAACAGCTTGTGGCCTGCTCTCTGTGGCTCCCAGAGTGCTCTGTCAAGGACTGATATGCTCAAACCCTTCCTCCACCCTTTGTAGGCTGGGTGTAGGTAGTTTAGGGATTCCAAAAGACTGGATGACAATTTCCAGTTGAATTCTCAGAGAGTGCATCTATTTGTTCTTATCTGCTCCACAGATCTTTCTCTCCCTGCTCTAGGGCTTCACATTTTAAGAGAAAATGCATGTTTTCTGAGACTCGCTGCACTGATATTTCTGTCACAATTCCTGCTGCTTACAGTGGGTTTCCAGCTCCACTCTGTAGGTTCATAACCACAGGAGGCACCAAACTGGACAAATATGACATTAGTTCATGTGGTCTATAATCTGTCTTAGTTTGCTGTCTATTGCTGTGATAGAAAGCACCTTAGGAGGGAAGGGTTTATTGGATTTTATAGTTGACAACCCACCACTAAAGGAAGTCAAGGCAGGAGCTTGAGGCAGCAACCTGGAGACGGGAATCTTTAGGACACAGGACCAAGTAGAAATTCTGTTATTGGGTTGTATGTTTGGAGGAGATATTGGGGCCCTCCTCCTCATTCTCTTTGTGCATTCTGGCCACAGTGCAGTGAGCACCCCTTTTTGCTACACATTCCTGCCCTGATACACCATGCTGTTGTGAACCCAAAAAAACATAAACATCAGCCATGACCTGAAATAAGCCTCTTGTACTATTAAGTTGGTTGTCTCAAGTCTGATCACATCATGGAATGGTGACTAGCATACCTTTCACTGTGTATTAACAGTCCCACTGAGGACCCACTGGCCCACCCTTCCTGCCTCACCTCTGTCCCCTGCCCTGTGCCCTGGCTTTCACCTCCCTTGCATGTTTCTCTCCTATTGCCACCAGGTTATGCTTTAGAAAACCTTCAAAGTTTGGTCCTTTCGTAGAACTTATAGGCCCTTCTCTGAAAGAGCAATTCTGTATTTTTGTGCAGTAACTACAGAGCTTGGAAGTCAGAAAACCTGAGCTTAGAAAAAAAAAAATCTTGATACACTAACATCACTTGACCCGCTGAGTGATGCTATGCAAGCCACTGGGGAACCAAAGCCACATTCCCCTGGCTTCTGTCGGTAGCCCAGGGAGGCGACAATGGTCATTTCCTAAGGACACTCACAGTCTCTAACTTTCAACTTTTGTAACCTTTTCTGTGGTGCTGTCATCCGGAAAATCCCCACTGCTGCTGTGTCTGCCACGGTGGACTATAATTATCATTCCCTATCAGACTGTTCATTCCTTGCAGGTAATCAAGGTTTACAGCTTTATTAACTGCATGACACATTTTTGGCATATGGATGTTCTTCAATAAATTTCTATTGAGCTGGTAAATGATTGTTTTCATTATTGCATTCATTGCATATTAAAATAACTGTAAGTGCTTCATTATATTTCACTTGTCACTCGCTGGTCATATTGCCTACCACGAGGGCCATATTTTCTAGGATTCAAAAAAGATAGAACCTGGCATTTACTAAGTGTTTGTTGATATAAGAAGCAAATGGGAAAATATAAGGAGATGGATCCTCTTTCAAACTAGCTCCTCCCACCCTTTCCTTAACCACTTACATTTGGGGTAAGGCATGCCTGGACAGGTATCCCTCACTCTGGGGACAGAATAAGACAAAGAGTCAAGAAGCCATGTGTCTGAGATTCTAGATGGCGATTTCTGTCCTGCATTAATCTAGATTAGAGGATTAAAATAGCATATGATTTAGTCAGAAGATTGCTTGCCCTACAGCCATGCTTGGAATGTGTAGGAGATGCCCACCCTCTGTCCCTGTATACACAGATAACTGCAGCACTGTGGGACAAGAGGCCCCAGGGGCAGCTGCAGCCTGTCTGACAGTGAGAATCAGGTCTACCCCACTCCACATCACTAAGCAACCCACAATCACCCTGGCTCTGCACCACTATACTTGTAAATTTCAGGCTGCCCTTTCCTGACCAAGTTCACAGGCATCCAAGCAGAAGATACAGAAGTAAAGTGGACCCCATGTTTCCTGAACTCTGAGGAGCACCCACCACCAAAGATGACACAGCCACAGCTGCTGTTCACTGGCTTCTTAACTGTTCAATGGTGTTTTGGATGTACCAAAAGCCATGACAGGTCACTACAAACTAACTCACAATTTGTAAAAGAGCCAATATCCAAGCCCTCTAAATACCACAGTAATCAGAAATTAGACTGGATTGGGGTAGTTAACAGATTTGGCCAAGGTTGCTAAGCAGTTTTGCTGTACTGTGATGAGTAACTAAGGCTTGCTTTTTTGAAATGGCTTCAGGTGTGAAAGAAGGATATTATACCCTATATGGGCTAACTCTCCTTATAATTCTCACCTTTTATACGTCACTTTAGCTAAAGCCCTTCCTCTAACCTCACATAGGGGAAGCTGTTTAATTGATGGAATGCCAGTTCCCAATGTTAATGCAGGAAAGAAGCATGTAACCCTTCCAGAACCCTCTTGCCTCCAGGGACATGCTTGTCTCTGATATGGGACAGAAGAAGGAGCTGGAGAAATGGCTCAGCTGTTCAGAGCGCTAGTTCTTCCAGAGGACATTGGCTTGATTCCCAGCACCCAGAAGATAGATTATAACCATCTCTAAAAGTGCTGTGGATGCTGTTCTGTATGCTGTGAATGTGTTGCTCTGATGGGTGAATAAATAAGGTGCTGATTGGCCAGTAGCCAGGCAGGAAGTATAGGTGGGACAAAGAGAGAGGAGAATTCTGGAAACAGGAAGGATGAGTCAGGAGATGCTGCCAGCCGCTGCCATGAGAAGCAAGATGTAAAGATACTGTTAAGCCACATGGCAAGGTATAGATGTATAGAAATGGGTTAATTTAAGATGTAAGATCTAGCTAGCAAGAAGCCTGAGCCATTAGGCCATACATAATTAATATAAGCCTCTGTGTGTTTACTTGGGTCCAAGCGGCTGAAGGACTAGCGGGTGAGAGAGATTTGTCCTGACCACGGACCAGGTGGGACACAGGAAAACTTCAGCTACACTTGTCTCTGTGTGGTTAGGCCTAATCTTTTTGTGCCTCATTAGAGAAGCCATTTCCTCTAGTCCTTACCTCAGAGCAACCAGCATGAATAAAAAGCAGTCCCATACAAAATAATCAACTACAATTACCCCTCAGATAAGTCGTTTTCAACCCACGTGAAGCTATGAAAAGAAGAGAAATGGTCCTCACTTCCTGAGTGAGCAGTCACCATTCCCACAGAGCATAATAGCATTTCTTTATGTTTGTAACCAGTATTATAAAATATCCCCCGGATAGTTCTTTCCATGTAGCCACTTTCCTGAAACTTGTAGAACAGTTTGTTTTCAAATCTAGGCATGTTGTGTATGAACATTTATATCTGTGTAAGTGTATGTGAGCTGTGTGTGTGTGTGTGTGTGTAGTGTGTGTGTGTAGTGTGTGTGTGTAGTGTGTGTGTGTGTGTGTAGTGTGTGTGTGTGTGTAGTGTGTGTGTGTGTAGTGTGTGTGTGTGTAGTGTGTGTGTGTAGTGTGTGTGTGTGTAGTGTGTGTGTGTAGTGTGTGTGTGTGTAGTGTGTGTGTGTGTGTAGT
>CABHPQ010167726.1:0-25335 GCA_902168405.1 Peromyscus aztecus | reverse complement strand
GTGTGTGTGTGTATGTGTGTGTGTGTAGTTCTTACCATAAGGCATAAAACACTCAGCCAGTGATATAACCCTGGAGACTACACCTGAGGGAATGGCATCAGTTGGAAAGCCTCCAGACACAGCAAGAGGACAGTGCACAGCAGAGCAAGCAGGAGCATAGTCACATGAGATGAGCAGAAAGCTACACTACAGACAGAGGCATGGTGTGCTCTGTCAATGGAAAGATGATGTCTATTGCCAAGCAGATCCGGACTGAAGGCGTGCGGCAAGGAACCACAGCCGAAGACAGAGGGAGAACATCTCCAAGGAAGAGCAGAAAGGCCCCCACCACTCCTGACGGCAAAGTCGGAGATCTGTCTGCAGCAAGCTCATGGGGGTCTTGTAGAGAAGAGCCCCCAGCACATAGCCCACACAGAAAGACGCTCCCTGTGGAGAGAGGCAGGAGGTAACCTCCAAGGCAGAGTAACTGAAATCCTCCCCCCACACCCCACACCCCTTTACTGATGTCACCTTGAGGAAGTAAGAGGAACCCCTTGGGGAGAGCGCTCTCACTAGGACAGAGGGGTCATCAGTTCCTAAAGACTCCTGGGAAAGACGTAAGCTGGATGGAAGTTGCATCTAGCTGGCCAGAGGTGGGTGACCAATCTTGTAAGAACCGGACCTTAGATGAACAGTTGAAAAGAACAAGGAAGACAGAGCAAGCAGACATGTCACATGGCATCAGCACTCCTTAGACTACTAATCCCCAGAAATTCATTGATTTGCAAGGTTTAGCACCTCCAGCTCTCCCAGGGCTAAACCTCACCCTGAGCACAATTTCAGGCTCAGCTCAGGATTGAGTAACAAATGCTCCCGAAACCAAAAGAATCACCATGTATTTGTCTTAACCAACTGAATTAAATATGGCTTGAGTCATCTTAGAATATAAAATATAGTTTTAGGGTATATAGTCAAGACT
This sequence comes from Peromyscus aztecus, assembly GCA_902168405.1. NCBI lineage: Eukaryota > Metazoa > Chordata > Mammalia > Rodentia > Cricetidae > Peromyscus > Peromyscus aztecus. The sequence continues at coordinate 24,377 of CABHPQ010167726.1, read as the reverse complement.
AAAGTATTTTCCAAATGATTAAAAGAACTCTCCTACAGATCTCTTTAGCTGGATTTATAGACTTACTTTTTAGTTCTCATTTATTTTTTCCTGTTCTTTCCTTTAATTTCCTAATAGCTTAAGGCTTCCATGACAAGAAGGGTCCTAAGAATTCTTCTTAATGAGTTGTCTTTGCTTTAGAATCACTCAATCAGGAACTCAGGAATCACCCAGCACATCAGAAGAGTGACTCTGGAATCACCGAGAACAGAAGAGCTTCTCCTTGGAAGTAAACCCTGAGGTCTAGTTGGAGTGAATGCCCCGAATCCATCCGCAGGCCTTCACTCTATGTCACTCTAACCCATCGACTTTTCCTCTAATTAACTCCATCCGCTTGAGTCCATCCTTCTGTTTTCTTGCTATATCATCATTGCCCTGCAAATCACTAATTTTAGACAATAAATATGTGTTAAAAGCATTCTGATTATAAAGACCCTGCTTCGTTTTCTCCAGGCACATAAAAACAAGAAACATCAAACAGTCCTTCCATGGTGTAGAACTGACTGTAAAACAAAACAAAACAAAACAAAAAAACCCCACAATAATATAATGAATAATTGCAATGTTAAGGAAATAGAAGTTATGCAAATTTTGGTATGAGAATTTTAAAAGCATGTATTTCAGCACCAAATGATGAAGTATCTGGGAATCCCTTGCTCTCACATTTTTATTTGAGCTAAGCAGCAGCAGCCTGCCATGGGAGAAGCTATGCTGTCTGGTACCCAGGCACTCACAGGATTCTGTTCATCAGATTTCACATCATTCCTCACTTAGACAATTTTCAGCTTGTTCCATTAAACTACACAATCCCACATTTCCCTCTGGATTGTGTGACTGGAATTCAGGCTCTCCTTACTACTTGTGGTACCTGACTCTGTGTCAGGGGCTTGCAGCCATGTTTCCATCACTGCCTGTGGCTCTAGCCTGCTGCTTCCACAGAAAACATCAAAACAGAACACAGAAGTCCAGAAAAGGCTCCGGACTGTCCCTCCATCCACAGCAGCCTGCACAGTAAACAGTGGGCTGGCGTCTCTCTGCGACCAGCTCAGTTAATTTGACTAAATCATATCTTTCAAAAAGTACAGTGCTTCCTAAGAGAAACACAATCTTTTCATGCATGTGTGCACGTGCACACACACACACACACACACACACACAATCTCCCCTAACCACAAATATCATTTTCATCTCCCCACTTTCCTACCCAATATGTTATTTTTTAGAGAAGAGTTATTTCTACTTGGAGAGATAAAAGAATAAAGCAAAACAGTTAGTCACCCCACCCAAAGACTGACCAGAATAGACTCCATGATCTCTCTCGCTAACTAGCATCTCAACCTACATGAATAACAGAGGTGGCTTCCCCTTAGCCTTGGGGACAGTACAGGTAATAGCAGTTTGGCTATGTGTGTCTTATTACCTTCCTAAGGACCATTCTCTAAGAAATTCTTTAGTGTACTCAAAATTTTTTGTTGTTGTTTTTGTTTGTGTTCTTTCCCAATGTCCAAAAAAAAATACATGTTTATTGTCTCCACTGGGAAGAGCTCCCACAGGCAGCTGGATCATAAGGACTCTCCACATTATTTTTTCTGCATGGAAAACTAGAACCATGCAAATGAACAAAAGTAGAGGCACACAGCCCCTGAATGCCAGAAAGCACATGATAATGACTGATTCATAGCAAAGAAGGTCTTGGGAGGATACCACAATTATTTGAACACAACATCAAAATAACCCTTAACCTAGTGCCTATGTTACTTACACACAGTATCTAGGAAATGCCAGTTTGGAGTTCTTATCTGCAATGCATCCTTCTGGCAATGGCTGGACCAAAAACACAATGGTAAACCTGACCCTGAACTAAGCAGGGTCAGGTGTGCACATGCCCAGTAGGAATGGAGCAGTGTTTGATGGTCAGGTCGTGTGCTTTCATATTCATTCAGACAAATGCAGGGACACACAGGAAGCCATGGGTTAAGCACAACCATTTTTTTTTTTTTTGCCATTCTGGGTCATCACCCATTATCATTAGACTTAGCACAGCTCCACTCAGAATACACCTGTTCCTTCAGAATCATTTGTAGAGCATCACAAGTCAGAGGCATGACTACCAACAGGGGTGTATTTTTGCTCTCGATAAAGTTCACAATTATATACCTTCTGAAATTACCAATCCTCTATCACATACGGTGATGTCATGAAAGGGTTCACAAGTTTCAAGTAACCGAATACCTTCTCTTTATGAATTCTCTGTGCTCACAGTGGCATAGGGGCTACGATTTGCTCATGGAGTGACTGTGTCAGAAGACCACTGATGTGACATTCAGATCTTGTGAGAAGGACCCCTGCGGTATTTGGCACAGCATGCTGGTTACACCTCCCCAAAGCCCCCCTCTATATGTTCCTGCAGATTCCATCAGACCCTGTACTGGAAGAGTGCAGAGACAAGTGGACCCATCAGCATCCAGTTCTTTCTCGACCCTGACTCTGCAGTCACAGTGGAAGCAGTCTGACTGTGTGACATGAAGATTGATACAAGGAGCCATTTACACTGTGAAGACTAGAACACCTGTTCTCCTGGAGCTAAACCTTCACAAGTTTCATTCCTGTGAGTGCTTTGGTTATCTGGAAAATCAGAGGACAGCGGCCAGCTTCTCCATTCCGGCCACACCACGGTGCATCTTGTGTTCATCTGAACATCACCTCACTGCCTGCAGCCTCCAGCCCCCTGCCTCGGATTCTCTCCTCCCACAAGAGACCAGACCACAGTTTCCCAGGAGTTCTGCACAGATGCCCACTCTGTTGGCCAGCTTGCATCCGTCCTCTAGTTCTCTAGACAGAGATGGAGTCCTTGATGAAGCGGTTCACTTTTTCCAGAGCTCCTCTCCGCTCTCTCTAAGGTGACTCTGAACACAGATGTGGCACACGGCGCAGCATATCATTTCTCTATGGTGGTGAATGACTAGGTTTAGTCAACCTGTGTGTGCCATGCTTCAGTTTCTTTCTCTCCTCCTCACATACCCTTGTCAATTGTCACTATTGGAAAGGTGCTTAAAAAGTAAGGTGATTGACAGAGGAATAAAGAGCAATAAAGAACACCTCAGTGACTGGAAGCTTTTTAACCATCATCACAAGTGTTAAAAGGAACACCAAGTCTCCCAACGTGGTTTCATAAGATCATAATGTTTGGCCTTCAGGTGGAATATTCCAGGATATCCTTTAACTTTCTTCTCATAATAGTGTTTACATGTCCAGTAATTTGCAAATTTGAAACCAGCTGCTTTTATTTCTGATAATACCATTTGTTGATATATGTATAACTACAGCAATGTCAACAAGGAAATTGCTAAACTTATGATGCTCAAATTTTATGTATTTTTTAATAGCATTGGAGCTCTTACTCTTGACGTCAAGAAGGTGGGGGAAATGCAATGAATCATTCCCTGTTTATCAGCCAAGCTGTGAGATAGAAGTCACCAGGGTACCAGTCCAACAAGGTTGCAATTAATGATGCACTAACTGGGTAAACAATTAACTATCATAATTGAACAGATTCTGAATCTTGTGTCTAAATGTTACCCCAGACAGCTGGAGCTTTTGCCTAGAGAAAAGGTCTATGCTTCAATTTTGGATAAGAAAAATAACTATCAATTTCATTCTTATATCCACTATTTGGATGATAAAGACATCTCTCAGGGATATATACATTAAGATATTTCAACTCTGCTAAGATATGGTATGCAATTTAATTTGAAAATTCTGTCAAAACATTGTTCATGTGTAACACTGCTTTCCTAACTGTGGGATGGCAATTTACTTTATAACGAGTCCCTTGGAGAGGTTCCTAAGGAAACCATGCAAGAACACCAACTAACTCCAGTTTAATGTGGCTGCAAACAGCCCACAGGAAAACAGAGAAGACAGCCATAGGAAGAGACCACACTCCTCCCCACAACTTGATTTAGAAGAGCACAGTAGCCACACATGCATGCTACTCCCCATTGTTTCTGTTTGATCCTTGCACGTAGACATGTGGTCAGCATCTCACTCTGTGGCTCTGACATGGGGCTAGTGACTACGCAGCTACTCATTTTCCTTTGCTGTGCAATGGCATTCATTTTTAAGACCCCTGTAAAATACACTATTCTGTGAGTTAAACACAAGGCCATGAGCAAATACCAGAGTGCTGGTCTACCCATACAACGATGCAAGGGAACACTTCTCTATTCTCAGATGTGCAGGAAATAGGAGGCTTTAATTTCTGTTTTCACATATTAGCATTTTCCCCTGCACCCCAGGGCTGAGATGGAACACTCCTCTTTTCCCTCTTAACTTTCTGTTCTGCAAAAGATCTTTCAAGAAAGCAGGATTTACCTTAATTAATGAAAACACCCATTGGTCCATCCACTTACTACACTGAAAACACAGTAGATTCCATGGCACACGTACTCCCCCACACTCCCAACACCCCCCTCACACACTGAAACCCCCACACACTCCCAACACCTCCCCCTCACACACTCCCAACACCTCCCCTCACACACTGAAACCCCCACACACTCCCAACACCTCCCCCCACACACACTGAAACCCCCACATACACCCAACACCTCCCCCTCACGCACTGAAACCCACACACAATTCCTCCAGCACCTCCTCCCTCACACACTGAAACCCCCACACACTTCCAACATCTCCTCCCTCACACACTCCCAACACCTCCCCCTTCATACACCCCGCACCCTGGGTTCCATCTCACTAGATGAAGAGGGAGCAGAAGACTCTCCTGGCTTCTCCTATTCCTTGCCCTTTATGGCCCTTAGGCCATACCCCTCGGTCCTAGTCTTATTTCTGTTGCTCTGATAAAATATCCTGACAGAAAAAGCAGTTTAAGAGTGAAATGGTTTATCTGACCTACAGTTCCAGGCGACAGTCCATCCATGCAGGGAAGTCAAGGCAGGAAGTGAAAACACCTTGTCTCGTTGCATCCACAGTTAAGAGCAGAGAAAAATGAATGCATGCATTGCTAGTGCTCAGCCAGGATCCTCTGATACACTGCAAGGATAATGCTTACAGTGTGAGTGTTTCTACATCCATTGAGGCAATCAGTATAATCCCCCACAGACATGCCCGCAGGCCAACCTGATCTAGATAACTCCTCATTGAGACTTCCTTCACAGGTTATTCAGTGATGTCAGGTTCGCAGTTATAAAACCAACCATCACACCTTTGCACCAAGAAACAAACCTCTACAAATAACTCAGATTGTCCCCCGTGAATGCAGAAGAGGCTAGGTACAGTGAGTCCTGGGAAAGGAGGAGAGATGGTGAGAAATGCCAGCGCATAAATGTTACAATGACCTAGCAGGTGAGGGTTCGGTGTCTCTGAATGCCCCCAGCTACACAGACTGGACCAGGAGTCAGTGTAACATCGGCCTTTGTATTAGACACAGCGCCTCACCTCAAGAAGACATTTGACGTGGGTGACGAGCAGAAATGATGGTTCACCAGCCACACCTGCGGAGTAGCCTTCAAAGTTCAGGCTCCAAACACAGAAGTTTCCCTCAACAAAGCCACCACTTAAGCATTTCTAGGAAGCCTGTGTTGTACCCTACACTGAGATTTTGAAACAAGTCATTGCAGATAATGCTCTAGAAGCGTGTTGCGGTTTGGTATTTATATTGAACATGTGCTCAGAACGTGAGGGTTGGATGCAGGTTCTCATTAGACTCAACTTCTCAGCCCTGGACACCCAGTGAACTGATGAGAAGAACCAGTGGGTCCAGAAGAGACAACTGCCATCCTTTCTCCTTTTAAACATTTTTATTTGTGTGTGTGTGTGTGTGTGTGTGTGTGTGTGTGTGTGTGTGTGTGTGTTTATGCCACAGGTATACAGGAGCACACAGAGGCCAAAGAGTGTGTCAGATCCCTTGGAACTGGAGTTTCAGGAGTTGTGGGATGTCTGGCATGGGCACAGGGAACCAAACTACAGTCCTCTGAAGAGCAGTATGAACATTTAATGGCTGAACTATCTCTTCAGTTCACCATTACCCCGTCTCACATCTCAGAAGCTACTTGGTTAACTGTGCAGCTGGGTCCAGCGAGGTCAGCATCAGCTTGCTGGCAGTTCTCAAGAACAAAGTTCACTACACCTGGTTCAAGCGGTTCACAGTACGCACATAGGTGTAGCTGCCAATAGTTCTTCATCAATGTGAACAATTGGTATACTTTGTAGAGCACCCAAAACATGGTTAACAGAATCAAAATTTAAAAAATGAGTTTAATTAAAGGCACCACCCACCAGATAGATCAGAGCCTGCATTCTGCGGGATCCCGGATTATTCACACCTGAAACATTAACGTCAAGTTCTTATTTCCCCTGACAGCTACAGTATTTATTTTCTCTATGGTTTCTTATTCTGTGCTAAGCATGCTGCATTTAGAAATCAGTTTGCTTTTTCCCAATCAAAGGGTGCTTAGGGACATATTCCTTAAGGCATTTAAAATTGTGTTACTCTTTCCTGCTAATGGGTGGAAGCATGCTCGTATGAAATGTAGCCAGGACGTATCGCTGGGGAAAGACTTAGCAACAGTTTTTAAAATGCTTTTGAAATCTACTTTATTCAAGCAATCATCTAAATTCATGCCAAACACACCTCCACGCTAGTCTCTCTCCCCCCCCCACCCCGTTCCCCACTCCCAGACACCTTGTGATCTCACTTGTCTTTAAAATAATCCCTGCTTCTGGGGGCTCCAGCTCTTCCTGAACAGGTGGGAGGATGGTGAGGTACTCCTCAATCACTCATCTGTAAGGAGCTAGGGATGTTTTGAGTACAAAAGTCATTATACGGAAACAAATCCTCTTCTATCAGCTTCCATTGGTGAGTAATTACTGTGCTCTAGCAAACGAAGGATTAGCAGTTCTGCCTTACAGGGAGAGATCACAGCAGGCTTCCTTCCCTCTCCTGAACGTGCAGGTGCCGTATCTTGAGTCTCAAAAGCCTTCTGCACTGTGTCTGATTCTGAGCCTTGCCCTCCCTGTCAGCGAGGATGCTGGACCACCTCTACCCCGTGAGGTAAGCTAATAATTTCCATCCTCCTGGGAGAAATATATATATATATATATATATATATATATATATATATATATATATATATATGATGTGTCATAAGACCAAGGGTAAGGGACTAGTACTTCCATGGCCTATTTCATTGTTTAATTCCTACCCCACACACATGAGAGTGACATCACTACTCATCATCCAGGGACCTTGTACAATGACATAGCTGGTCAACAGTGTCCCTGACATCTCTACTCTACCCTTCCGCCAACCCGTGTCCAAGGCCCTCATCTCTCTAACCCTCCTGAAATCTGTTTCCACATCTATCACTTCTCCTTTCAGTCTCACCCAGGGATTGGGTCTAAACTCTCCTTCTCACAGGAGGATTTAAATGACAGCAACTGCTGAGTGCCCAGTGCTGTGCGAGGCAGGCAGGTGTCGGCACTTATCACAGGGAATTGAAGCCCACGCTGAGGTCAGATCTGCTCACCTCCACACTGCCAGTGAGAACGTTGAGGGGAGGTCGAGAAACTTGCCCAAGGTGGCAGAATTGGAATGCAACAAAATACGGTGTGTGAATGCTTTAACATCTTCTGAAGTATTATTTACAAGCTAGATAAACAATTTTGAGTCATGGAACATTTAGGAAATGAGGACTACATTTTGGAGATAAAAAATGAAATGCAAAAAGCAAATATTGTGAACCCACACTGCTTTTCATGTCATGTCAAAATTTAAGACTATTCTGTGGATAACTTAGAGTCTGAAGATAGCTGAACATTATCTTTAATTTACAACTTTTATTTCCCCTTCCTTGATATACTAAGATGAACTCAAAAGATGTTTTCTTCAAAAGTGTCCTCAGACTTTCAGTATGCTCCCATAGAAGGAAAATATTCACCTTGATCTTGTCCAAATACTTACCTCTGTTGAAACTGGGGAAGATTTTTGGGAACAACACTTTCACACACATTGAGTCTAACCCATTAATTATTTAGTTGCTTAACTCTAGCTTGTCCTGTATCTAACTGTATAAACCAGTCCTAATAACAGGGTAGAACTCAGTGGGAACTACAGTATATATGGGGAGTATGTAACTCAGGACTATCTTCAGTTCAAAGAATTCCCAAGGAATATTGGCTTCAGGCAATTAATTTACTTCTTATGTCTAAGACATAAGGGTGGTCCACATTTTCTCATAGGGTCACAGCTCCCCTAGCTAAACAGCATGGCCTGTGAGATCCAAAGGTTCTGGTGTGGCCCCTCAACGTCTTCCAGAACTCCTGAACCCCACATGTGTATTCCAGGTGGCAGATAGAGGCACATAGCAAAAGGGATGTGCTTTCCCTTTAAGCCTCATTGAAGGACACAGATTTCAGTATGTGTTTTATTGGTACTCTGTGTTTATATTGAATGAATACACGTAAGGGCTTTGGAATTCTGAGAATCTATCAGTGAACACTAAAGAAAGAGTGGCTATTAGGAAACAATTGTCAGCTGCTGGCATATGGAGCTAACAACACAAACATAAAAACAGACTGTTTGAGGATTTCAGTGCATCAAACTCTCCGACTTCTGAGACCAGCACCCCCACCCCCACCCCTGGGTGTGCACTCAGCATTCTGTTTACCCTGAAGTCCTTTCCTTCCTCTCTGATTTGAGATTCTCCTCCTCTACTTGAAGAGCCACTTCCTAACTAGAATTGCTCCTAATCCTTTCCTGTTGAAGTTGACCTTTCCTCCTGATGTACTGCTTCCTGGCTTGGAAAACAAATGTTTTAGACAACTGTTTTGTTTTGTTTTGTTTTTCCATTAAGGAACATGGTTCTGAGGAATGAGGTCACCAGCATATTCACGCATTTGTCAACAAATGTGAAATGAGTGACCCCCTCTTACCTCCCTTACTAATGTTTTGCTAAAGAAAATGTTCAATATACTGGGCATGGTGGCATATTCCTATAATTCTACCACTAAAGATGTTGAGATGGAGTGGTTGGGTACTCCAGGCCGGACTTAACTATAGCTCAAAAAAAAAAAAAAAAGGAGGAAATATTCAATAAGTCACTGTTCAGTTGTGCAAACGTACTTCAACAGATTTCAAATAAAATTTTAGGTCTTGCACTCTGATGAGGGTCAAGCCATCTAGAATTGCCTCGGCTTCCATCTGTCGTTCATCTGCCATTGCCTCAGAAGATGCTGTCTAAGGCCTTCCTGTGGAGAAAGAACCCTTGCTGTGTCTGTCTCCAAGGCACCGTCACAGAGCAGACATACATGGTCAAAGGCAAAGACAAGCTTCAGGCAAGGCCCGTGCCAGGAGGAAGCTTGTCAAGAACATTTTAATTTCTAATTGTTTTACGTTTATTTCTTTATTGGGGGGAAGATGGGCACTGGAGTGCCAATGCATGCGTGTGGAGGTCAGAGGACAACTTGCAGGAATTGGTTCTCTCCTTCTACGAGGTGGGCCTCAACCATCAAACTCAAGGTCACCAGGGTTGACGGCAGGCCCCATTACCTGCTGATTCTATCGGTTCAGTGATGACACAAAGCAGTGCACACATGTCCACCCTTCACCACTTCTTACTACTCATTGAAAGTGGCTCTGAAATGTAATTGTCCATGTAAGAAAATTTAAAAGAAAAAAGAAATCTCTCTTGAGGGAGGAAAAAGACTCAACTGTAAAATCCCCTCAATTCTTGTTTAATTTTGTTTTGTGTTGTTGGTTTCATTTGTTTTACACAGCATATCCCACCATGGCTGTCCACAGGCTACCCAGAGGAAATCACACTGTCTGAGTAAGTTCTGGAAAAGTAGTTGTTGCTATGACAGTCCTATATCCTATAATAGTTCCTGAGTGTTTGAAGTAACACTGGAATAAAATTTGCAAAAATGATGCTTTTTCAAATTTTAGTTAGAAATCTGCATTTTCATACAAATTGCTATCACTTTTTAAGTAGACAATGTTTAGGTAAATCATTAAAGTAAATGTTTCTTTTTCTTACATTTATGAATCATTATTAGTTCCTTGGTGAAATAGTCTATTGTTTCCATATGCATGTGACAACTTTTTAAATGATCCCATTTTTTAATTGGGGGGCATTTTAGGGGAAATATGGAAACCTAGCTCAATGGGAACTCCCTAGAATCTCCAGGGATGACCCTAGGGAAGATTCCTAGCAATAGGGGATAAGGAGCCTGAAACAGGCCATCTTCTGTAACCAGGTAAGGCCTCTTCAACCTACAATTTGTATTGCCTACAAAATGTGCTGGGGTATTGGTGGCATAGAACTTGTGGGAGTGGCCAACCAATAAACGGTCTAAGGTGAGGAGAATGGTAAGAGAGGGAACCCATGCCTGACACTGGATGGCCAGGAACCAGGGGCTGGATAGCCCAGACAGGACTGGAAAAAAAAAACCAGTCAATGAATTATTCTGAACAGTATTGTGCTGTACTCATAGACTGGAGCCTAACCCAATCATCATCAGAGAGGCTTCATCCAGCAAATGATGAGAGCAGATGAAGAGACCCACAGCCAAACATTTGGGGGAGCTCAGAGAACCCTTTGGAAAAGGGGGAGGGAGGATTGTAGGAACCAGAGGAGTCGAGGACATCACAAGAACACAGCCCACAGAATCAACCAAGCAGGGCTGTTCATAGGGGATCACAGAGACCAAAGTGACAATCAGGGAGCCTGTGAAGGTCTGAGCTAGGTCCTCTACATATATGTTATGGTAGTGTAGCTTGGTGTTCTTGTAGGACTTCTAACAGTGAAAGTTGAGGGTTGTTTCTGACTCTTTTGCCTGCTTTGGGGACCCTTTTCCTCCTACTGGGTTGTCTCATCCAGCCTTGACATGAGGGTCTTTGCCTAGTCTTGCAGTAACTGTTATGCCATGTTTGGTTGATATCCCTGGGAGGCCTGCTCTTTTTGGAGGAGAAGTGGATCTGGGGGAGAGAGGAGGAGAGAAGGAAATGGGAGGGGTGGAGGGAGGAGAAACTGAGGTTAGGATGTAATATATGAGAATAATAAATAAATAAATTCATTTAAAATATTTTAGCTTTTGGACTGCTACTGTCTAAGAAGGTGACATAAGAAGTTATGTTCTTACATGTCTTTAATTCCAGCACTCAAGAAGCAGAGGTGGGCAGATCTCTGAGTTCAAGGCCAGCCTAGTCTACAGAGCAAGTTCTAGGACAGCCCGTGCTACACAGAGAAACCCTGTCTCAAAAAAAAATGAATAAAAGAAGAAGTTATATTCTTAAAACTATCCTGTAAATCACTGATGTGAATATTGATGCACTCAGCTATCACAATCAAAAAAGCATTAAAATATTCAATGACACCATTTAAATAAAATGGAAACAAGGTACATGTCTTCTAGAGATAAGAAAATTAAAATTTAGACAGATCAAATTATTTGTGAAAGTGTGTCTGTTATATAATTTTACTAATGCCTTTAGAACTCCATAAGTGGCATCTAGTATAATGTACATTTATAATTCCTTTTGGGATCAAATGTGTAGATAGGAAGAAACTAGATATAAAAAAGGGAATGGGAGGGGTGGAGGGAGGAGAAACTGAGGTTAGGATGTGTAGGTCTCTTTCGGGAATTAGTTCATATTGAACAAATCTCAGTCTGAATTGGATCTCAGTCATTCAAAATGACTCATCAAAGAGCTTCATGGTTTAAAAAAATTGGAGACTCATGAAGCACAGGGAATACATACTGAACATATTTGACACAAAGAAATAGAACTCTCCTTGCAAGCTAATAGTTCTCAGACACACTAAACACACAATCTTTTATCTTTCAACATCTCTTAACTTTGTAATTAGTCATTTCAAAATCATTCTGGAAATAACTTGAGAGTTACTTCATCCATCTGTAGCCAACCACTGGGAATAAGAAACCTGTCTGTGTGATATTTATGTCTGACTTTTTCTTTAGGTTACCATAGACATACCCTTCCCTCCTCCAGCCAAGGTCATCTAAGTGATGCCCAGGTCAAAAATCCTGTAGGCTCCAAGGTCATCTATATACTGCTCAGGCCTCTGATGCTTGCCTAGGCATTGGCAATGTACTTCACATTCAATTAATGATCCCAGCAGATCATGGTGACAGCTGATGGCTGCTGCTGCATTCTACTACAGAGCATATTTTACTAGCCTAACAGGCAAGTGCTTTGTTGCTCTGGATCTATTTAATCTTTATAAAGAACCCAAGAGGTGAGTGTAATAGGGTCAAAAACCTTGAGTAATTGCCTAGCCATTGACAGTTTGTAACTGCAGGGTCAAAGTTCGAATTTTGGCAGCCTGACTACATTCTTCATAGGTTATATAAAGAATTATGTATCCAGTCTTCTGCTTCCTCTAAAAGGGTATTGTGCCATGGTGTGAGCTCCTCAAATCTCACCTTCTATGACCCACCCTTCTGAGGCATAAATAGTTGCATGATCAGACAATAACGGATCTTATAATGCAGATTTGATGCAAAGGATCCCTGGAAACATCCTAATAAAGGTGGTCTACTCTGACTCGTGTGGGGAGCAATGGTTGGTGCTGTGGATTTCAACTCCGCCTCTTACGGTTAGTCACTACTGCAGTACAGGGGCACACAGTTTCCTGAGTCCACCATAGAGACATAAGCAGGGAATCCAGCACCATATAGTTGAATTGCTACCACTGTCTAGATGTGCACTAGCCGGAGAATAACCGTCAGTTCCCTGCAGCTGCTCAAATTAAATTTTAGACAACTAAATTTAAATAAGATAAAAGATTGAGTTCAGTGTTACAGGTCACATTTCAAGTGTGGCTAGGCATTATGGGATGGCAACCAGGCTAGCAAACATTCTAATTTTATGAAAAGGTCTGTTGGGCAGCACTGACTTTGAATGACCTTGGGTAGAATGTATTTAAGATCCTGTCACTTTCTTGATACAATAAAAAGCCACAGAACAATCACTCAAGAAATTTCTGTCTCTCACATAATTTGAAGGACTGGTTTACATTTCAGTGAAAATGTCACCAATATTTTAGGGTTATAAAAAAGTCAATTTTGTGAAATAATTCCAATTTTCACATTTAGTTACCAAATGAGAGCAAGGATATTTTCCAGCTTCTCTTTGGTTTCTTTGAAGTTGCCTGAGTGATTTCCATATGCCTGCGGTTTTCTAATTCTGCCATGTTACTCTGAGAGTTACTTAACTGACCCCGCATCCACTCACCAGTTGTGTCTGCATTTTCAGAGATGTCCCCTTACTGCATGAAAGTAACAAGTCAGTAGCATTAAGCTGTGGCTGTAGTGTTCATAAAAAGTCACAAAGTAGAGAAAAACAGGGCAGTTCAAAAGAAGTATGGGTAGCTTTGCCCATGTCCAACTTCCAGGCATGGAGAGGCCTACTTACAGTGTAGTAAACTAAAGTTTTGAGTGAAAGGACATGCTAATTCATGGGTTAGTGTTAGAAAAGGTGACCAGTCCACAGCTGAGAGACGAGCTCATTTACACTGTTTTTATCACAGGGGAAAACCAAGCCTACTGTCTCAAAAACAACTCTGGTCCTTTATCTTTTTCTGTTTCTTCGAGGCTATTCTGAGCTATGTCCAAGGCCAAACTTCACCAGACATCACAGCCTAATCCATTACAGGCTAGACCAAGGATTCATCACCTGTCAGATGTCCACAGCAGGCAGGCAATGTGTGATGTTCGATGGTCCCCAAACACTCCAAGCCGTCATATGAATCCATAAGTTAGGATGGGAAAGTAGCTGATTGCCTGTATCTTGCACAAGACAGCTGCGAGAATGGATTGTTGTGCTAGTCTTGAGGATTTGGGGGACACTGGCCTCCAGAAATACAGGCACTTATTCAAACAAATGAGCAGAACCTAAGAAATCATATGTGTTGCTAATGATTATAGACAACTGATACCTCTGACACTGGTACATTCCCAAGGTCAAGTAAGCAACACCTCCGATCATGGAGTGAAGAAGCCACATCTCTATGTGGAACATAACCTATTGCTTTAAATAGCATTAGGTAAATATAAAAAGTTTTATTACCATTAGGCTACGTATATAGGTGCTTTTGACTTAGTCAAACGAAAATAAAATGTTTAAGAGACTAAAGGCAGCAAGCTGAAAGTTCAGTAACATTTAAAACAAATTCTTAAGGGTGGTTTAACAACTTATTAAATATACTTTCATCATTTTATGTGTGTCTACCCTTTATTTACTTTTACTAAATGGATAATTTACTAAATGAAAGCTATCAATTTACATAATGGAAAATAGCACCATTGAACATATCAACTGTTACTCAAAGGCACAAAAGCTATCTAGATAGATCTTTAAAGGGCTCAGCAGATAGATAAGCCTTCAATCAAAATCCTGCCTTTGCAGAGACATTCAGTGATGTTGGCACTAAATTGGGAAAGCTACACACAGTTTGGGCTTTGACCTGCTGACCCTTAAATCCACAAGATCCACTCTGCTTTGTTTGACAGTTGAAATTAAATAAGAAAGCATTTAGTAGACAGAAGGAGTAGCTTACGCTGCACCCGTGAAGTGGGCCCCCACATTATTTGATCACTAACAATAATACCTCTCAACCAGTAGATTGACCTACCCAATATTCTGATGGGAGCAGCATGGTCTTGAGAGATTTTGAACAGATGCTCATCCCAGAATGACCTTGTGCAGGGCCAATGAAAGAGGAGCAGACTGGCTTCAACCGTGATCGGTTCTAGCCCACTAAACAACAGAACTCTCAGCAAGCAATGAACCCGACGTCCATCACTTCCAACCTGCAGATGTTCTTAACAGTTAGCTAAAAATCACATGAAGAACATGTGCCTTTCAGCAAACAAACAAACAAAAAACCTGAAGGTTAACGTCCCTGTCCTTCAAAATGCTCCACTCTTTGTGCTCCTGGCTCTCGAATATACAGCCAGGTTTCCTTCACTGAGCTGCCTGAGGAGTCTGCTGTTAGAGAGCATCAGAAAATCCCATTATAATGCATGTTCTGAGGAAGGGGTGCAGCAGACCAAGTGAGGCTCGAGGCTCTTACAAGCTCCAACTTCCTTTCTACATTGTTGATCCAAGGGTCACATTGTAGGTAACATGGTCTCAAGAAACCTTCCTTGCTCTTCTGCTTGCTCACTGCCCCTTCCACCCATGCTGACTTCAGGCTTCAGCTAACACATCTGCTCATCTCTAAGGAGACTGTCAAAGTCACACATAGTCCTCAAATGTCCCCTACAGTGGCAGTGTCACACTAATTCTCCACTTATTTTGTTGAGTCTTGTCTACCTTTGCTGCCCAGTGTCAAAAAGAAAGCTGATACTGGTATTTGTTTAACTGGATTATTCTCAGTGTGCAATTCAAAATTATTTGTTAGGAATAGGGTAAACTAAATTTATAAGTAATGAACTTTAAAGGTATAAATGTTAAATGATATTGCCCAGGATGACCAGCCCCAAAGAAAGTTGGATGTAAGCAAATCTTGTTGGTACGTCTTTCCCAAAGCCTATGTAACTGTGCTCTATTCATTCTTCCTGTATCATGGCTTGAATACTGGGTATTCTTGCAGATCTCAGCCCCCTTCCAACACATAGAATCAGACTTGGCATTAACAAGAACCCAAGTGATTACCATGATAAATATAAATAGACCAAAGTATTTCAACCCTTTGTATGTGTTCCATTTTCTATCAGCTACACACTAAAACTGTGTGTGTGTTTGTGTACAGGTGAGTACATGAGTGTGTAGGTGAGCATACATATATGTGTATAAGTGTATAGACCATAAGTCAACCTTGGGTGTTGTTCCTCAGGACCTGTGCATCTTGTATTTGGAGTCAGCATCTCTCACTAGCCTGGCACTCACCTATTAGGCTAGACTGGCTATCCAGAAAGCCCAAAGAATCCTTCCAACTCTACCCTCTTCTCCCACCCATCCAGAACTTGGGTTTCAGGTGGGTATCACCACAGCCAGCATTTTACTTGTGTATCAAGGATCAAACTCAAGTCCTTATGCTTCTCCATCAAGGACTAACTACCCAATCTCTCATCTCCCTAAGATTTATATTGTGAATATAGATGCCATCGCCACTAAGATGAAGGTCAGGCTGATGGAAAATCATGTAAGAGCCAACAAAATCATAAGCCACCTACAAATGCAATCAAATTGAAAATAAATTGAGAATAATGTCAATGGCATTTTAAATACTTTCACATAAGAAGAATAGATATTAAGTAGTGATCAAAGATTCTATTTTATAAAATAGGAACCGCTCCTAACAATAAACATCCAAACATCTGTGCACCTAAAAAGACAGAACATAGATGTGTGTTTGCATGAGCTATTTTCTTTCTGACTACTAAGCCCCCTAAATGTATTTGGTCGCTGTGTTCTGCACAACTAATGAGAAGGTGCAGAAACGTAAGGGGCTGTGATGTGCACTCTTCCTTCACACACTTTCTGGACAAGCCTGTTTCAAAACGGGTTCTGCAAGGAACTGATAATGAGTATCATCTATCCTTTTCTTTCCGAATACAGCTTGTAGAGAAGTTGTAAGTGGCTACAAATAAAATACAGATTTTTAAGAAAAATCTATAATTACACATAAGAGCCCTCTGAAACAGCCAGTAAAAAAAAAAGAAAAAGAAAAAGAAAAAAAAAACCTGATAATATTAAGTCATGAGTCTACACTGGAAAGCCACACCATGATGCCAGGTTTCTTTCCTTGTGTAGTATGCTAATAAGAATTTGAGGATCCATTATTATATAGGTCATTCTTAAAATATACCTCAGTGAAATTCTAAGGGTCCAGTCTCACTGTTCAACAGTGACTGAGCTCATCTGTCGGCCCTTCTCTCTTCCTGTTCTTTTCACCATCACAAGCCATTAAACCATCTTCAGCCCTTTAATAAAGATCATCGCAATACAGTAATTATATGAATCACCATCTGAGTTGAAGAAATCCAACAAGTCCTAACGGTCTGACAGTGGAGAGGATGTATTTCCTAATGAAGGGATGGAGCTGTTAAAATTCATTTCCTCTAATTCAAATAAGATTTTGACACTGTAATCCAGCAGGACTTTATCTAAGTCGACTCCTGAATAGGAACATGGCTATTTCACCCTTCGTCTCTTCAAGAGTACATATTGCTGTGAGGACAATGTTTCTGATGACCTTGGTGCATTTCACTGCCCACTAGGAATCTTTTTGTTTTTTTTAATTTATGGGACTAAAACTAGCTTTAAAAAAAAAAAAACTATTCAACAAATACTGATTGAATACTTACATGCCAAATACAATGAAAGGAGAACATTTCACATGGTGTGCTAGATCTAAATTGGAAATTATAAATTGGGAAGAGCATTATTTGTGTGCTTGAAAGTGAGCTCAAATACCCAGGAAGATACTAACTCCACTGATGCCATTAGAAATGCTGACACTCTTTTTTTAGTCCTTAATCTTGGTTGAACTGACTCTTTCTGTTTGTGCTTGGGCAGTACCCAGCCCCTGACGAGATATGTTATTTTTCCACTCACTTCTTTCCATACCAAGATGATGCCAAGAAGTAACAAATTCTCAGAGCCCCTGTTTTACAGTAGCAGTGGATTTCAAAATCGTATTTCAACTTTCTTTACTCACTAAAGCACCCAGTTTGTGTCCTTGAATGGAGCAACCAGATGATAAAGAGTAGCTGGGAGTCAGGGCAGGTAGGAATGTCATAAACTAAGCCTCTGGCTGCCCAACACTGCTCCAGGAGGAGCCATGCACCAGCTCACAGGGTTACTTCTTGCTGTGTTTCCATCTTCAGTGCAAAGTGTTGTTTTATCACACACTTGTTTGGATACTTCTAACTCATGAAAGTCATAGCATGAAGAGGAATAACATCATTGCAGAAAACACTTCAGATATCTGAATTCTCTAACTTCTATGCTTTTGAGAGAGGAGTCTAAAACATTGTTCCACTCTTAAGGACCTTACAATTTTCTTTTGAAGTAATAACAATCTAAAGTTACAGATAGAACATTCACATCCATCATCTATATAAATATTATCTCCATTAGGATAGTATGGAGTCAAAGAGTCCCATGGACATCCTCTAGAATTCTGCCAAGAGATCCCAGATATAAAGTTGGAAGATGATGGCAAATTTGGATTAATTTACATAAAAACACTTCTTAGTACTAATTATAAGCTAAGCCTTTCATTATGAATCCATTTTTCTTGAACCCAGATCCTCTGAATTTTTACTCACCTTTCTAGCATATTTTATCACTGAGTACCAAACAGTCAGGATCTTCCCTGCACTGTCAAACACAGGGCTAATTAATAGAGGCTACTCCCTCTCCCTCCTCCCTCTCACTGTGCGCTCCCGCATGCGTACATGCGTGCTGGAGATAGAGCCCAAGGCCTTCTGCATATGCATCCAGGATATCTTCACTGATCTGCATCTTGCCCACAAGTACCACTTCAGAAATCGATTTCTCAGAGCTAGGACATAGTATTGTGTCTTTTTTCCTTCTTCCACAAGAAAGGAAATACTCCGAAAAGGGGTTGTTCTTTCAGAAAGCCTTGAGTGTAACTAGATAGTAGCGCCATTACAGTCCATAAAACGCATAAGATATTGGGGCTGGAGATAGCTCAGTACAAAGAGATTACACTGGTTACTTTTCCAGAGGACCTGGGATCAGTCTCAGCAGACACATGGCAGCGCACAACAGTGTGTAACTCCAGTTCAGGGGATCTGGCACAATCTTCTGGCCTCCACAGACACCAGGCCTGCGTGTGGTGCGCAGACATACATGAAGGCAAAACACCCATCCACACATAATAAAAATAAATAAAATCTAGGAATGAGGAGGGGAAACTCTAGGATAATGACAAGGAAAACAGTCTTCAGTAAAAGTTCCCCTGGCCACACTGAGTTCCGAAGGATGTTTGGGGACTCAACAGCAGCTGATCTATCCTGATGGATTAACCTTTCTGCCACTCCGGCTTTCGGGCATACTGCACTTCCAGCTCCTGAGGTCATCTCTTTCTCTCCATAACAAAACTACACAGTAAGTAGGAATTTCTGAAGCCAGTTCACTTAAAAGCAAACATACAAGGACCAGCACAGGGACAAGAAGCCAGTGCTCAAAACAGAAGGCAGCTGTAGCCATCCCTACTACCCCAGGCTCGGTGGGAGGGGCCAGTGCAGTTAGCAGGGCCCCAACAGTGGGAAGTGCCTGGGCGGCCTCCAAAGCCCCTCACATTCCCCTCAAATTCCACTGCCGAGGTCTTTAGTCAGATGGTAGCGGCGTGGGTAGCGATCCCGATAAATGAGATTCACAGGATGACTGATAGACAAGTGTGGTAGGTCCTGCAGTATCTAAATATGCCAGTCTCATTAGGAGAACAAGCGTGGTCCGAAAGACTCCTTATTTTATCCAAAAAGACATTATTATTTTTTTTGTTTTGAAACAAGAACTCTTTTTGTAGACCAGGCTGACTTCAAACTCAGAGATCTGCCTGCCTCTGCCTTCTGAGTGCTGGGATTAAAGGTGTGCGCCACCACCGCCCAGTCCCAAAAAGATATTTTAATGAAACAGATTGTGTTTTTCTAAAGCATCTATGTAACCTCTACTATTCAATAATTTTAGCAAATTAAAAAAAAAAAACATGATTTCAGGGAAAACTTTAGAATGTTTCACAAAAACAAATTTGGATGAAAAACTTGAAAACAACTGTTTTCAATTTTACTCATTAAAAAATCCCATTTCCTTATGTAGAATAATGCCTATTAAAATCCTATTTGCGTTTGTGAAGTAAAATTCGTGTTGTGTTAGAAGATACTGATGAACTACTTTGTAGTTAATTTTGCCAGCTGAATATTTATTGAAAATAGAAAAAAAAAAAACAAGCATGTGTTTTCCTGAGACGGTTATAATATCCATCTAACCAAATACAGTTTCCCCAAGTCGGAATCATCAAAGGCAGCAGAGCTACAGCAGTCTAGACGGACTCACGTCTCCTTCCACAAATCCATTCCTGGCTTCACAGACCTGTCTGTGTTCTTCCCCTCACATTGCTCAGGTCCTATGAGTCGCTTCTAGCAAAAGGGAACAGAGCAAATAGGAGGGATTTCTCTTCCACAGTTACCTTTCGTAAGAAGGCGACATCTGTTTCCCTGATAAACTTTTTTCCCTTTCTGTCTCTAAGAGAACAAACTGCAAAATTGTGAGCCAAGTGAAGAAGTTGCGGGGCTGGGAAGTCAGGGCAGCATCCAGCCAACAGTCAACAAAGAGATCTGGCCCTTAGTTCAACAGGAAGCAGAAGTCAGCTAACAACCATGTGAGCTTGGCACTGATTTTATTTCCTTAAGGTAAGATGTGGCCCAGCCTGGCACCTTGGTCATGGCTCCAGAATATTGTTCAGCCTTGCCAAAACTTCTGAACTTCAGTAGTACTGGATGATCAACACAGTCGAATCTCTATGGGTGTTATGATTTTCTTGCATAATAATAGATAAATAATAAATAAAATTCTCTACATTTTGTAAAAAATGAACAGTAAATAGAAATACATCACTTTAGTCTAAATATTAAGGAAGAATTGAGTGTAATAGTATTCTGTTTGTAGAATTACTTGTAAAACTAGTGACCACATTATTGAATGTTTAAAAATCTGGAAAAACCCCTCTGAAAGATGAAAGATGACACTTTCTATCATGACAGTTAACTCTACCCAACTATTAGATGACATTTCTTGTTGCTAATTATACCATAATGAAGGTTTGTTTGTTTGTTTGTTTTGGTGATTTCTCAGAGTGCTAACTACTAATGTTCCTCAAAATATTTTAAATGGGTCAAACATGAAAATTTTCACAAATGCTCCACAATATTCTAAAGTATAGTTCATAGGCATGTGATCAAAGACCACAACTTTAACATATATGTGAAAACACTGATGCTGCCCCCCAAAGTGTGATAACCTGCAGCAGAATATCAAAAAAAACCCACTTGAAAATGCTTGAAGTCACAAATGCAAATCAATGAACTGACGTCAAGTAGAGTTTATTATAGCTCACATACATGTGTGTGTGTGTGTGTACATGTGTGTGAGTATGCTCATGCATGTGTGAGTATGTATATACATTCATGCGAGTGTATTTGTACACTTGTGTGTGTGCGCGCATGTACAACATGTGTTTGTGTGTGTAGAATTCCATCAGCGTTCCACAGTCAGCACAGCCTTAAAGTTACTTTCCCCTCAAAATGTAGGTGCATAGGATTTGATGCTCTAATGGTCCAGGATAGCACAGCCCTATTCTACCAGGACATACGCGCAGAAATGCTGTAGAGCAGCTCAGTGAACACTGCAAGGACATTCTCTACCCTAGGCTCACAGAGGGTCTGCTGCCCCTCTCCACAGTACTGCTCAGTCAGCCCAAACTGCTCCTTTAGATTTGTTATTTTATTATTATCATTTACACTTTGTGCCTAACTCAGCCAAACCCAGAAACTGACTCAACTGAGGCTGCTACAAGACTGTCTACCCACAATGCACTGGGTAGCTGGAACGACACTGTTTATCACGTGTAGGGTATCCAAGATGCTTCCCGAAATGTTCTTTAAGCTGGCATTTAGTGGCGCTGGTCCATCCTTTTCCATTATCTGTAATCTTTGAAAATGTGTATGCGTGTATACATAGTATATATGCGCTGGCAAAAAAATTGGCTGCTTAATGTCTTGTCTAAGAACTCTGCACCCAGGCTGGAGAGATGGCTGAGTGTTAAGACCCTTGAACCTAGGTTCAACTCACAGCAGCTAAACACCCAGGGTTAACTGCAAACCAGGAGACCCATACTCTCTTCTGGCCTCCTTGGGCACTGTACACATGTAACACATATAAACATGCAGGCAAAGCACTCATCCACATAAAATAAAATAAATAAATCTTTTCTAAGAGAACCCTGCATGATAGATCTTAGTTAGGTCTTAACTCCCTTCTCTGAAAGTTGTGGATAATCATCCAGGTGATTTCATAGGGTTTAATTCTTGTTGGTAACATCACTAAGTGCTGTGAACAGTTATCACCTTAGATGAACTAAGTCTATAATGAGAAATAGTAAAGGGCATGCTCTGAAAAGAGTTTCTCAAACACTTACTGAGGTTTTAAAACTACGCAGTCTACACAGGTAACTTCTTCACCATAACATTTTGAAGCTCTGCCGTTCAAGGCAAGATGTCTGGGTAAGATCTTGTTAACAATAACAACAACAAAACTCACATCCACATTTGTATTCCATCAGTTGGATTAATCGAAAGGTTCCAGCAACTTGGCAATGAATCCTTTTGCATTTTCAAGTTAACTAAAATCTCTTCTCTCTTGGTCAACCACTTCTTCACTTTGGGATCCATCAGAGCAATAGTGCACCATTCCAGGTTCTCCACAGCCATAAACTACCCAACAGGAACCAACAGGGACCTAGATGGAACCAGCGTTAAGGCTGGTTCCTTGGCAAGGTTCACAGAGGAACAGTTATCTCTTCCTTTAAGTGGCCAGATTAAGGAACACACAACCCCAATGCAAGCTATGGAGTAATTATGCTGCCGTTTGTTATTTTCAAACCCATAATTAGCCATGAAAAAGCATGTACAAATAAAATACTGTGTTTATATTTCTAATATGAAGAGCCGTTGTTCAACAACAAAGACATCAAACGGCATATTTTATAAAGCTGGTATTTTTGTAATTATGTGACTTAGAGCTGAACATAATTCAAAGGGAAGACCCTCGGGGGGCGCTATGAAGAGTGTCTTCAGGCTGGGAGTAAAATAGAATTTTCTCTTAGTGGTTGAAGCCAAGACCATTGGCAAAGGAAAGTCTGATGATAAAATCTTTTTTGCTCGCAGACTCTAAGCACGGCAGCTCCTGGATTAAGAGATTGATAGGTCCTTTCATCTTGTTCTCATCTGCATATACCTAAGGAACCAATCCTCTCCTAAGCTTCCCCTCACTGTCCTACTCTCTCTTGTTTACTGTTCAAGGGTAAATTCTGTGCCTGTTCCACGTCCATATGTGAGTCACACATGATGAAATGGCTAATTATTTATTCCTCCTTTTACAAGGTGCACTGTGGGATATCTTTTATCTTGGTGACTAAATTACCATTGCCGTATAATAACAGGGCTCAAAGTATCCAAGAACTACTTCCACCAGAGATCTATTTTTAAAAAAACAATATGCATTCGTCCCTGTCCCTCTACTTTATGTCTTTTCTCTCATGTAGGTTCCAAAAACTAAGTGATGAAATGCATTCCCAAAGGAAGGGCTCACACATCAAGATATTAAAATACTCTGCTGTGCATCGGGTCAGCAATGATGGAAGCCTTTTTAGAAACAGCCCAGGTGATCATTCTGAGAAGATACTTGTGTTCTTTGGAGCACCTTCAGATCTTGGTCCTCGGATCCACATGTTACATTCACACATGCACCGGCAGCTAACAGCAGTGTCCTTTGCTGTTAGTGGGAGAAGTTGAAGGGAACTTGGTGGAACAGCTGCTTGGGAAATTCACTTTGATTGTTTATTTCATTCAATGCATCACTTACAGACATGATATTTCTCAACCAGAATAAAAATAGGTTCTAGGACATATAAAACATCCCAGAGCAGAAAAGGCATGACACTGACTAAGACCTGTTCTTAACAGTCAAGGGACGAACATAGAAGCACTCCTGTATATTTTTTTGATTTCTCTGCTCTATTTGTGAGAAAGATCAGAAACTTAATATTGTCCTGTGAATGCCGAACTGCCAGGGCATTTAGGTGATGCATACATTTGGATAAAGACAGAATTTTTTTTTTTTTTTTGGTTTTTCGAGACAGGGTTTCTCTGTGTAGCTTTGCGCCTTTCCTGGAACTCACTTGGTAGCCCAGGCTGGCCTTGAACTCACAGAGATCTGCCTGGCTCTGCCTCCCGAGTGCTGGGATTAAAGGCGTGCGCCACCACCGCCTGGCGAAAATTTTTATATCTATAACAAACTAATGTTTCTATGGATCTTCTAATGATCTGTGTGACAAGACAGACAGTTGAGTGTCCCTGAGGATTGCCAGCTACCTCCCGATAAGATTACGATCACCGGAGGTGGTGGCGTACACTTTTAGTGTCAGCACTCAGAAGGCAAAGACAAGCAGAGCTCTGTGAGTTCAAGGCCAGCCTGGTCTGCAAAGAAAGTTCCAGGACAGCCAGAGCTACACAGAAAAACCCTGTCTTGAAAAAAAAAA
>CABHPQ010167725.1:17287-49509 GCA_902168405.1 Peromyscus aztecus | reverse complement strand
TCAAATTAGCAAGGAAAAAAATGATAATTTCCCATTATATAAGAAACCAGTTAAAATACACATACTTCCAGGCCTTTTTTTTCTGTATTCCTAGGATAGTCAGTTTCAAAAAGTTACCTAGCACATACCCAATGCCACAAAATAACTTGCAAGAATAAAAAAAAAGCTTAGAAATAATACAATTGTCTACTAACAAGCCATTGATTAAACGAAATACGTAAATCCATGCACTGCTGTAGCATAAAGCTATTTAGAATGACATTGTTAAGAATCACTGAACGAGAGTTAAATGTTCTCCATATTGACATATGAGGAGGTGATTTAGTTAATATTTCTCTAAGAGCTTAGAATGTTCTCAAGACAATTGTATAAAATATATTCACATTGCCCAAGCTCTGACCTACCTATTGCTGATAATACTGTCATGCTGTTTTAATGGCTCATTGACAATGTACGTGAGGTTGTTTCTGCAGAATTCTTTCCATCAAGTTTCTCAATCAGGGAGATCTAAGACCATCAAAAGAAAACTTTATTCCTTCCATAAATTCATTGCAGTCAAGAATGTGGAGGTAGATCTGAGCCTCAACTTTATAGGTGTCTTTTATAGGTTTCTCCACTGACCTGCCCCATACAGTTAACTCCAAATGCAAAACTCTATAAAATTAAAAAGAAAAAGAATTTCAAAGCCCCAGCCTGATTATCCACTCTACTACCCCTCTTGAAACCATAGCTTGTTGTTATTCCAATAATAAAGACAAAACTCCTTAAGAAGTAAACACTTTTCTAAAATGTAAACTTACTGTGATGTAGTGGGTAGCTGTTCCAGCTTTGACCTGGAAGTACTACCCCCAATGAGGCTTCCGGTAACTGTCACACCTACCTATGACCTGCTCCTAAGGCGAGGCTGAGAAGGAAGCCCTTAAGACCTGAAATTCAGATGTGCCAAAGCTCTTGGTTCCTGGTGATCCTGGATGTTGGATGGTAGACTGAGCAGAGTTCTCCAGAGAGCGCAGCTGGACTGCACCTCACCTCTCCCGGATCCTGTAACCAACCCCTTTACTAGCTGTAAGTTACCCCCCAAAATAAACCTCCTTTTTAACTATGTGGAGTTGCCTTAATAAGTCCCCCATTACTGTGCCAGTTAGTTTTTGTCAATCTGACATGAACTAGAGTCCCCTGAGAAGAGGGAGTCTCAACTGAGGAATTACCTCCCTCAGATTGTCCCTTGGATATCTGTGTGGGGCATTTTCTTTATGATTGATTGATAAGGGGGGGACTAGCCTTCTGTGGGTGGTGCTACACATGGGTACTGGATAGCATAAGAAAGCAGGCTGAGCAAGCCAATAAGCAGCATTCCTCCATGGTTTCTGCTTTATTTTCTCCCTTCTTTGGGTTCCTGCCCCATCTTCCCTCATAGATGAACTGTTAATCTAAAACTGTAAGATGAAATAAACCCTTTCCCTGCCAGGTTACTTTTGGCCATAGTATTTATCATAGCAATGGAGAAGCAAAAGAAGATACATACATAGTCTAATTACTAAGTGTAGTTACGAGGGATCAATTAAAAACTCCAACACTGAGGGTGAAACTCCTCCTCCAAGGTCTAAGACCTGCTCCCTTTCAGTTGTAAGATGCATAAAGTGTTTAATATAATTTCAGAAAAACATCCACTTAAAAACAAACTATTGGCACCATAGTTCTCTAGAAGGAAGAAATGTGGAAGAAACTATCTGAAAATGTCAGAGCTGCATAAGTGTGCTGGTTAGTATTCTGTCAACCTGATACAAGCCCCAGTCATCTGGGAAGTGGGATCCTCGATTGAGAAATTACTTCCATCGGATTGGCCTGTGGGCAAGCTTGTGGGGCGCTTTCCTGATGATTGATACGGAAGGGCCCACTGTGGCAATGCCACCGTAGGGCAGGTGGTCCCAGGTTGTATAAAAAGGCAAGCTGAGCAAACTATGAAGAGCAAGCCCAATAAGCAGCATTCCTCCATAGCCTCTGTTTCAGTGCCTGCCTCCAGCCAGTTTCTAGCCTCAAGTTCCTGCCCCAACTTCCCTTCATGATGGGCTACAAGCTGTTAGATGAATACACCCTTTCCTTGCCAAGTTGCTTTTTGTTGTGTTTGTCATGGCAATAAAAAGCAAACTAGGACAATAGACACATTTCTGTTCTAGAGATATTTGAGGGTTTGCATAACACTTGATCCTCTGGCCTCATAAACATTGCCACAATTCTTTGTGCAAAATTCTTTCCTACTTTCATGGACATAAACTTAATTTCCCTCAAGAATATCTATATCCATCTCAATAGTGAGAATATCCAAGTGCAAACAGGTAATTGCTTAGTGCAAATGTAACCAAGAGAGACATTGAAGAGAAAATGAACACTTGCTAACAAAAACTATATGGAGATCTCTAAGAAAGACATCATAAAGAAAATGAATTCTCATTTGGACGATGAAGAACTGAATGTCTCTCGTTGAAAATGTATATTGGTACCAAAGCATAAACTTCCAGTTTAGCTCTAATCCATGAAGGTGTCCCTATAGCACCACAGAATTTAATCTGTCTTTTAGGAAATATGCACATGCATCTCTCCCTCCACTAAAACCATATGCAATTGTTTAAAACCTTTCTATTTTCTATAAAGAAAACTTTTTCAGAACTAAAAGTCAACATTAGCACAGGCAGGTCAGCTTAGAAATTCACATAGTAAAAATCACTTGGTACTGTGTGAAATAAGGTAATAACAAATTTGAAAAATTAGTGAAAATGATGCAGTTTTTATATACCATTCTGCAGAAATGGACACCAGCATAGAGAAAAGGCAAAAATTGCTGTCAATTTTGTGTCACCGAGATAGTGGTGTTTAAACACCTGACCACAAGAAATTCCTGTCTCTTTCTCCCATAGGCCAGATCTTTGAGATTCACAATCTAGCATAGTCCCCTTCTCCCTGTCCTTTTGATTTAGGAGCAAAAATCTTATTTAATGAGTAATTTGAGGCTTGAAACTGCCCCATTTGCTGATTGTGGGCTCAGCCAAATAGCTGATTGCCTATAACTTTTTAACTACTGGAATTTTAAAACAAGCAGGAACTCGAACACATTTAGGGGAAGGAGCAGCCTACTGCCTCCTACTCATCTGTAACTCTGAAGAATTCAGTACACCTCATACTGAAAATGGGCCATAACAATTTATTTCTTGCAATATTTAGGCATCTGGGAATCAAATTTACATATAGATTTTACTATCTCTGTATAATTTCATTAGTCAGGTAATACAGAGAGCAAGAACAATATATAATATTACCAACAAAGTTGACAAACTCATAGCCAAACTAAGGAAAACAAGACAGAAGACTCAATAAAATTAAAAGTGAAAGAAGATACATTACAGTTGATATCAGAGAAATTGAAAGGGGTCTTAAGAGACAATTACAATCATATAACTGAATTGTGAAGAAATAAAAAGCCTTCACAGACCATAACAAGTAAAGAGAGTGAGAGAGTAATCAAACACGTGCAAAGAAAAATCCAGGCCCGACAACCTTTTCACTAGATAATTTTATGAAATATTCAGTTGCTGAATAGTTCTCCTGATAGCATTGGATCAACCCAGTTCTCCCTCATCTTCTTGCTGAAATTTAATGAATAATTATAGAATTGCTGGGGATGCACTTTGCCTAGAAAAGGTAGGAACTGCCTGAAACAGTTTGGGAGATATTCCTGTCCAACTCACAGAATGTAACATCCTGGAGTCAGGAGGAACCTCCAGGTACAGCCCGAGCCTTTTTTCTCTCTCCTTCTTGAGCAAAATATCCATTAAAGCTTTGTCCAGTCTGTCATATGGCCCTAACATATGTGATCTAGGGAAGATCTCTTGGTCCCTTGGTTGTGGGACACATAGAGAAATGCTACCCCAGAGAGCCACAAAAGACCAGTTCCCAGTGAATCCAAGATATTTTCCTATTCCTCACTGCCTACTTGTTACTAATAAATTAATTTTTGCACAACTTAGAGTAGCTTATTTCTGGCTCTCCAGACTAAATTGATCACCAGTGCACAGGGGGTATAGTTGAGGATGCAGTGGGCTTGTGTTTCTGCTGGTTGACATAATGAATATAATTGTTATTCTCCATGCAGCGTGAGTCCTCTCATGGGATTCAAGACAAGTGAACTTGCTCTGAATTAATAATGGAGAGTAAAGGGGACTCAGGAAAGAGCTAGTTAATCCTACTTAGCAAGTGTGAATGACATATGAAGTAAAGGGAAATGCCATACTAATAGTGAGTGCCCTTTGAGTCAGACTGGGAAAGAAAGATGAAATTTAGATGGGGAGAGATGAAAGGGCACACTGGGAGGATCATTTGAAGACTGGTATAAAAGCAGAGAGGAACAGGACATGTGAGGGAAGGGTAAATTCATGTCCTTGCCAGAAGAAAGCATGACGGCAAAAGAAAAAAGAAGTAGCAGGAAGTAAAGTTGCAGCACTAGATCAAGACCAACACACAGGAAAGGATGTCACATTTGCATGTCATAGTAATTCATGCATTTTTGACGGGCTGAAGGGGAAGATATGGATAGGTTTTGAAGACATACAATGTCAAATCTGAACCATGGGAAAAGTTGGGGAGATTTTAAAACAGTTGCTATGCTCTAGTGTAGTAAATGCCCTAAAAGCTTTAACAGAGAGAGAGGGCAGAGTCGATCAGAACTGGGTAGGGATCACCATCAAAAACCCGAAATGAGAAAAAGAGCTATGGACTCTAAACTTTACCCATTAGAAGAGTCAAATTAGTAGACATTTCATTAGATAGCTGCTGGTGGCCATGTCAGAGGAGCAGCAGATGGCAGTTGACTTCAGGGTGTCAGCCCACCAGGAAGGGAATCCCTGATGGTCCAATCTCAAATAAGCAAGGCCCCAAGACCAGACACTCTAGAATGTCTTTTGCTTCTGCTGTGCCTTCACATGTTTCCTGCTGCCATCTTTCTCTGATATCTGGTATGGTGTGAATGGGTGTGGGGAGATCCCCACTGCCTGTAATGTAGTGTGTTTATCTCATGGAAACAACCCTTTGTACTGGGCATTTTAACCTGTGGATTATTATAAAGATGATTTCTTCCTAAGCTATAACTATCTAATTGATAATAATGTTAGTTCAAATAGAGTTTTGATGATAAAAAAAATTAAAACACGGAAGTGCCACATAGCTAGAATGCATGAGTTTCTATTGAGGAGCCATACAGGCTGTAGCTTAGGTTAGTGATTGAAAAAAAAAAAAAAACAACAACAACAATTGAGTCCCAATAGCCCAGCTAGTTTAAATTCTTCTAATCTTAATGTTAGGAGGTATGTTCACAGGTTTAGGAGTGCATCATAGCTGAAACAAAGCATTGAAAATAACTTAAAGTTAGACTAAGATGTTTTTCTCAAATAGCTTTGAGGTGAAAAATCCAAGAAGATAATCTAAAGTTTTAGAAAGGTACATAGTTGAATGAGGAACTCATTAATACCAGGGAGCAAATTCAAAGCAGCCCAATTATTACTAGCTGATGTATTTTCCTTGCTAGGATTGGTTGGTGATCAAAGATGATGATTAATTCCTTGTACCCATTTTTGCCCTCAATCTCCTGATATAAGAAACAATTGGTGAGTGGGTATGTATGCTAAAGATTTAAAGTAGAGCTGACTGATTCTTTGTCATATATAAAAGTTTAGATTTGTGATTCCTTTAAGATTCCTTATAAGATTACCTTTCAAGATAAGTAGTAAAGTGATTGGTCCTCTCTTTGCAACCAAAAAATGCAGTCTGCCAGTAAAAGAATATCTTGCTTGCTTACACACTGTTCGTCTATAACATGGGTATGAATGTATATGGGTTCTTGGGACAATTTGTTTTTCACCTGTAATACATAAAATGTTTAATCATGTGAGGAATATGGAAACATGCTGTTTTTTACTTGGATTCATTGTAATCATTCACTTGAAAAATAGAATATAACCACACTGTAATTTTTTTATTGCCTGGAAGATTTTGCTGGGGTATATAAGCTCTCAGGGAAAGAATAAAATAGAGTTAAAATGAATTAGAAGGAAAACATCAAGAACGAGAAAATAGCCGGGCGGTGGTGGCGCACGCCTTTAATCCCAGCACTCACGAGGCAGAGCTAGGCAGATCTCTTTGAGTTCGAGGCCAGCCTGGGCTACCAAGTGAGTTCCAGGAAAGGCACAAAGCTACACAGAGAAACCCTGTCTCGAAAAAACAAAAAAAAAAAAAAAAAGAACGAGAAAATTAGGGGAAAACATCAAGAAAGACAGAAAGGACATTTCTGAACAGAGATAAGAAAGGAGAATATAGAACACAGAAAAAGAATACAGAATAAAGAAGAAAACCATCAAGAGAGTGTGTCTTTTCCATAACCCTCTCAGATAAAAAAAAAAAAGTCACAGTACGTGCCAACTCTCTGGATTCTCTTTGAGTCCTGTGTTGCTAGAGGCTGGTCCCCTGGCAGTAAAAGATACCCAAATGAAACCTATTGATAACACAGAATTACAGCAAGGCATTGGAGAAATAGAACATCCTCTGGGTCGAAAGCCCAAACTGACAAAGGAGACCTTTGCAGAAAAAGCTGTCCAACTGTAATATGTGCATTCCTTTTGCCCAACCATGCACAAACACATACCATATAAATTGTAGGAAACCTGGAAATAGCAATCAACAGGAGACTAACAACTGGTTAAGTATGGTACATGTTTAAAATAATTCCATACATCACTTCCAAAGGAGGTAAATTAATAAATAGTAAAATGCCAACTTTATCAACATAAACATGTTTATCATTTAGTAATAGAATAAGAAGAATGCACTAGTTACTATACCCAAAATACCAACAAAGCAACTTGACACAGATTGTGAAGAGCTACAATCCATCATGCTGAGGTAAATGTAGTATCAGGTGTCTCCAAGATGGTAGAAGCATGTTGGTGTTCCTCATTCTTCCAACCTTTTTAATGGGAAGCATAATCCAGACAAAAAGCAAGACTGGGCTGTAGACCTCAAGGCCCAGACTTACTGACCCACTTCTTCCAGTAAAGCTCTACTTTCTAAAGCAATCTCCCAAAGCAATACCCTCACCCAAATTCTTTCCTTTTTCTTTTCTTTTCTTTTCTTTTCTCTTTCTTTCTTTCTTTCTTTTGTTGTTGTTGTTGTTGTTGATAACCTACTAATTTTAGCTAGTGCTGCCAATATGTGCATGGGCATATAGTCATCTACTGAATCAAGGAAATTCTAACAATGACCACATGTCCAAAATGAAGGATGCATTCTTTGGAAACCACTATCTACTGCTACTAGTCCCTCAGCAAGGGGTGGGAACTGGAGATCACTTACCCCATCAATGCTGGAATTTTGACTGGCATTCTAGGAACATTCTGGAAGAGGAGTCAGAAAGAATATAAGAACTCGAGGATGGTAAAAAAAAAAAAAGTGCTCTGAAATGTTATCTTCTGGACATGACTTGATGGCACACTCATGAAATTCATTATTTTTAATTTATTCCCATCCAAGTTTTTAGGAC
Organism: Peromyscus aztecus; assembly: GCA_902168405.1. Lineage (NCBI taxonomy): Eukaryota > Metazoa > Chordata > Mammalia > Rodentia > Cricetidae > Peromyscus > Peromyscus aztecus. Next base: position 41,927 of record CABHPQ010167725.1, on the reverse strand, counting down.
ATGGAAAAGATACTGTCAGATTATTTTCTAGACTATGACAAAAATGGCCTCTATCCCACTCCCTAATAGAATCCTTGTTTACTTCTGAAACCTAATGAACCAAGCCTTCACTGTCCACATTTCCATCAATGTTGTGGCCTTTCTCAATCCCACAGAACAGTCCATTGAGCTGTTTACTGCACTCCACTGGTGTCTTTTTTGAAGCTGCAACTCCAAACATGACTACATTCCTCCCACAAACCAGTTGCAAAGGCCTATCAGTCAGAGTCAGATTACCCACAGCAATAGCAATAGGTGCATTCCTGGTACAAGCTTTCCAGATTAGCTACTTTTCTTGTCACTGTGTCCAAATTTCTGACAAATTCCCTTAAAGGAGGAAGGGTTTATCTTGGCTCATGGTTTGAGGGGATACAGACTGTCATGATGGAGAAGGGATTTTGGCAAGTGACTCCAGGACTGTGGGAACATTTTGCTGGGACTGCTCACCCTCTCATATCTCAGAAGAACATGAAACAAAGATCTAACAAGAGTGAGGCTGTCCAGCTGGTGGTGGTGCACTCCTTTAATCCCATCATGTGGGAGGCAGAGAGGCAGATCTCTGAGTTCAGGGTCAGCCTGATCTACATAGATAGAGTTATCTTGTGATTTCACATTCAAACAATAACAAGGAAATATGATGAGGAGAAAATGTGATTAATTTCCTAAAACTGGGAGACTGATGGGTAAGGCTAAAATAAAGCTGACTTTCCAATTAAACATAGAAGATGGATTGGAAGAGGGAGAGGACCGAAAATGGGAGAACTTTTACTTTTTACTTATAAAATTTTGATCTCTTCAAATGTTTCACAAAGAAAAGGTATTGGCTTTTATCATTTAAAAAATGTAAAGAGCCAAAAGAAAAGATTGTGGAGCAACAACAAAGCATTATGAGTCTTTCAAGTCCTTCAAATACTGTGCCGGCCTGACTAAATCACAGGGAGTAGAACTTGAGAGAAAGCTCCTTAAAGAAAGGAAGTGGGAAATTTCAAATAATTACACTGACAAAATCTTATGAGGCTGAATGGTGTTTGGTTGTGTGTTTTGGTGAGAATTCTTCCCTTGAAGAACCATGGTACGTACGAAGCCAAACTGAGCCAAGTCTGCAGCCTTCCTTGATGGCATTACACAACATAGATGGTCTCTATGGGGTGGAACGGCAAAAAGAGACTCACCCTCCATGATGGCGGATCAGAGTCTCCAAAGCTGTTCTAGAGGCTCAGATCATATGAAACAGTCCTACTTACAGTCCACATGCGGTCTTGCAGCACTGTTCAAAATGTGTCATAAAAGATAAACAGAACTCTTCCTTTCCATGCATCTAAAGTGAGGAAACTATGACAACAGCAAGTGGAAGAAAAGAAAGAAAATGAATGATGAAAGCCATGTCAGGAACTGTTTTGGGTAAATGTCAGGTTTCATATCTTCTAACAGAAGATAATTACTTTCCACAAAGCTCCCTGAAAAATATATACTGTATCATAAAATTTTATAAATTCAGACTAGTTGTGCAAAACCAGGAAAATATAAAAGAGTACATTATATTTCAACTTAAAAGAGATGCAAAATATAAAATACCATTATTATGAAATTTGTCAGATTATAAATTCAGTTTCTTTCAGCAAAGCTAAATTGGAAAAAAAAATGCCAAATGAAAGAAATGATCTCTGGAAAATGGCTCAACAAAAATTTAGAGTGGATGACTACTTCCTTTTCCTTTCCAATATTTTACTGTAGTAAAACACATATAACATGTAATTTACCACATTAACTATCTTAAGCGTACAGTTTGGTGACTTTAAGTATAATCAAATTATTGCATGACCATTACTGTCGTTTATCCTCACAACACTTTACCTCTTGTAAAATCGAAACTCTATCTATTAAGCAATATATTTCTACTACTCTCTAACCTAGCACTAGCTGTAGTAATTGTAAATGTTTGTGGGGTATGGTGTGACATCACAGTACATATATACATACAACATATAATGGCCAAAGCAGGATAATTGATGTGTCTATCATATTAAATATTTATCTTTTTGTGCTGAAAAACATCAAAATCTTTTCTACTAGCTGTTTTTAAATATGCAATGAAATATTGTCAAATATATTTATCCTAGCATGCTACACTGTACTATGCCGAACACTAGAAATCATTCCTCCTGTCCATGTTCGCACTAACCATCCTCTCTCCACCCTCTCCCTCACACCCTCCCCATTGTCTAGGAACCACTATTCTGCTCTATCTTTCTCTGAGGTCAACACTTCAGTTTCTACACAGAGAAATCAAAGTCTTTTTCTTTAGCCACTCACCCACTGATAGACACCCAAGTTTCTGGGCTTTCTGATAGTGGCCACCCTAACACTGTGAGGAGGAATCTTACTCAGAAACTGGCTTTTGATTCCCTAATTAGTGAGCGATGCTCAACACCTTGTCACATCCCTGTGTCATCCCTGTGTCCTCTTTATATTAAGCTGTAGGAGTTCTTTGCATATTTGGGATGCCAGTCCCTTAACACACACGCAGTATTTGCTTTAAGGAACAGAGGAAGCCTCGAGTGAAAGTGTAAGGAGTGGATAAAGTCCACAGTGAGTGGATAAAGTCCACAGTGAATGTGGATTATTGACAAAAGCTAATGCCTCAGACCCATGGGTACTGGCTAAGCTTTCCTCTGGTCCATGTGCAGCTGTTGGCAGTGTAAGCAAAAACTAGCAACTGATGCTTCTTCCTACCAAGACTAGCTAGCTCCTCCTCCATGTACCATATATAATACACCAGCTGAGGGTCTGGGCTCTTTCATAGCAGTTGATGCCACTCCATCAGAGTGAGCATGGACTACAGAATCTCAGCTTTTCCATATGTTTCCTTGTGTCTGGCCTTTCTTCATTTCTTCATTACCCCACTCAGGCTTCTGGGACAAAACTGTACTGAAGTCTGTAATTTGAAAATACTTTTCCCATTATGAGAGCTGCCTTTTCACTCTATTAATAGTCTCTTCTGGTACACAGGTTTTTAGTTTTTATGATGTCAAAATTGTTTACTTTTGACTTATTAATTACCTAGGCCTTTGGCATTCTTTCCAAGAGAGATTATCTTTCTTAAAAACAGAATTTTTGATTCTTGTAGAATTGCCCATGAATATTTAATTTTGCAGTCCCAAATGTTTTTAAAAACACAGATGTGTAGTTTGGTCTTGAATTCAGTATAAAAATATTATTGAAGGCCTTCATTATACTATCCAATGTAATTCTGTTGTGTGCATGTCTATTTGTTGTGTTAACTGCTCTAAGAAAGATGTGAGCAATATTTGTTCACCTAGATAGAACACCAACCACAGACCAAACCCATGATTTCACCCATGTCTAGCTTGGTGAATCAATGATCTTGTTGGGATTACTTACAGAAGCATAGGTGAGAAGTTACTTTTAAGGCCTTGGAAGACTTCAAAAATGCATCATTGAAAAGCCTATAGCATCATGGATGATGGCTTCCCACAGCTGCAGAGATGGAATCCAGCCTTCAGTTATCCTTTCCCTTCTATATATTCTTCCTTCTGAGGCTATGTGCGGCTGAGGCAGAATTGCATGTGACTAGATGGAGGGCCCAGGACTGAGTGGCTGGAATCTTAGGTGAGTGTCTAATGACCTTCGTCACCACCTCACACTAGGAAGGATGTCCTCGCCTCGTTGAGATCTGTGGTGCTCTGACTAAGATGGCAATGGTTGTTATATTCAGAGAATAGTGTTCCACAGTAGACATCAATTGGCAGTTTGGGGGAAATGCTTTGTTTTTGAGTTGTTATTAATATCATAGTACTGTTTGATTTCTGACACACAAATGCTACTTAAATGTTTGTGGCTGTTGGGAACAATGTGAAATTACACTTTCATTCATACAGACGCTTCTATTCTAAAATGTAAGTATACATGTTGCAATATTGTTTCTACCACTAGCTTGCTTAGTGGATGAAATATAAAGTTAAATGACAACAAAATTTCAGTTAAATTCTTTGTTTGGTGGTTTGAGTTGTATTGCAGGTACTCTAACAATTCAATGACAAGATTCTTTTCTTTGAGACATCAACGTTATAAACTAAGAACTCATTAATTTCATGTTTGGTTGGTATAAAATAAAATTAATATGCATATAAAGAAAGAAAAAGCCGGGCGTTGGTGGCACACGCCTTTAATCCCAGCACTCGGGAGGCAGAGGCAGGCGGATCTCTGTGAGTTCGAGGCCAGCCTGGGCTACCAAGTGAGCTCCAGGAAAAGGCGAAAAGCTATACAGAGAAACCCTGTCTCGAAAAAAACCAAAAAAAAAAAAGAAAAATAGAACAAAACTATTGAAATCAAGATAAAACATATTATAAATTGTGTGGTGTGACAGCATAAAATATTTCACATAACTTTATTATGAACTTTACCCATGTTCAATATGTACTTCTGACTATGGAGTGAATCTGGCTTCTGGCCACCAGTGGATTTGAAGCACCAACTTAAGAGGACTCCCTCACCTCACTCCTGAGGGTTAAGTATAGAATGTTTACCCACACGGTGTCCTAACACATAGCTCCGTGCTCCTTTTCAGTGGGGAGCTAACACTAGTAATTACTGAAATCCCAAATCTTCTGCATCTTTTCACAGATGAATATCGAAATAGCCATTATACTCTAGGGGTGGATGGACAGTCACTACTCACCAAGGTATGTTCTAAGGGGTTTTCATGCTTTATCACAGTAACTCCTCCTCAAAGTCTTGTAAAGTTTGTTTTCATTGTTTCCATTTTCTCTTTAAAGGCTTCTCTTTTATCAACTTAATTTTCTTTTATAAGGTTTCTCTTTTATTGTTTCTATTCTAAAGTATAAGTAGGAAGGTTCAATAACCTTCAATAATCCCCAAGGTTCAATAACCCAGCTAATACAGAAATACTGACAGGCAGATGTAGCCAATTGAGAATTTTTGGCATGGTTCTATACTATATCAGTTATCATAAGAGATGGAGTGAGCAGAGATGGGCTAAAAATTCCTTGATAGAAGCCATGGAAAATAAGAATTAACAAAGATTCAATTAAAACTTAGTCTCCATAGTTCACTTGTAGCAACTCTTGTTGCCTAGTTACCACCAGGCAGAGAATGAACTACACAAAGAAGTTGCCACAATTACAGGAAAAATAATGAGTGCTGCTTATCTCTGCATTCTGCTCTTAAGTAATGACTTAGAAAGTAGAGAAAATACAGTTCTATTAACAGCCTGATGGGTGTTATTTACTCTAAAAAGCAATGCTTTCTCATTCTTTGTTGGCACTTTGAACTTTCTATATACACAGCTAGTGAACATATTGTGAGTCTCACACACACACACACACACACACACACACACATTCTCCAGTAGAATATGAACAGTGTATCATCCAAAGCACTCTGCTGCTCAGAGTAAGGCCCTGGGTTTGATAAGTACACTCTGAAAATAAAGAAGGAATATTTTGCATCAATAAGAAATGTATAAACTGAACATTCCTTGTTTTGACTGTCTGAAGTTCCTTATATCATTTTTTCTTAAAATGCAGATCCTCTAACAAAATCTTATAGTTCAAGAGACTTGAATTTATTCCCTACCAGATTGTAGAGGTATACATATGATATCCAACTCAACAGGTTCTTCATCTCTGCCTTAGGGCACATTACCCAAGATACCCAACAATGCTTTCAATGAAGCTTGCTATCTAAACACTAGCAGAGCTCTCTCAGATTATGATCTGTACACCTATAAGTTTGTGGGTATGAGCAACAATATTTCCTGTGATATGGGGAGTTCCAGTCTGGGAATAAAGTGAATAAGCAGAAGCAACAAAGCTATTCAAGTGCACAACATTTAGAAACAGCCTTCCTACTGTCTTTCAAAGGTATAGAGTCAGCCTACTTGCTTTTTGCCTAAGATGATTTGATTTAAGTTGTCACTACAAGCAAAAATTTTTCAGATACAGTTCTCTCACCATGAAATTACTTAATTCCCTTTTGAATTTATTTATATTAGAAGACCTTGGGATTTAGACATGAGTTATTTAAGAAAACTACCAGTTGACAAAAGTAAATTTCCTTTTATTTGTCTTTAACATATTTCAAGTATCAGGTAAATAGTAATAGAAAATTAAAATCCTACTAATAAATGCAACTGTAGCTCTATACACACATTACAGTCATTAATACTTGTGAGAAAAATCATTAAAAATCTCTTCCCCCCCAAAAAAAAATGTCTCATTTAAGAATCACAAGTCTTTAAATTCTATCATTGGAGGCTATTTCCAAATGGCAATCTTTGTCATTTTCCCCCAGTCTTCTTTGAGAAAACAAATTACCTGAGGTACATATACCTTAGTGATAATTTCTCAGACAATATTTACGTCAGGAAATGATAGAAAAGTAGAATGCCACACAGTTTCAGAAAGAGAGAATGAAGTGTGAAAGGATGAAGGGAATGAAAGAACAAGTAGGACGTATCTGCTAAAGGATTAGTCAGACTATACAAAGAACTTTCAAGATGTGGAAGGAAGGTAGGTGACCAGTAAAATATGGGGAAACATTCAGATGCCTCCCCAGAAAACACACACAGATGATAAGTAAGCACACGAAAATATTCCCAATGTGATATGTCATTGGGCAACTAGTGCTAAATGAGCTAGCACTGAACATTTATTAGTATGGCTAAAATCCAAAACACTGAGAAACCAAATGCTGGCAGCAGGAGCCAAAGAAACATATCCATTGCTAGCAGGAAGGCAAAATGTCACAGATTCTTCAGAAGGCAGTTTGGTGGCTTCTTACAAAGCTAAACTCACTCACTGAGAGTTATCTGAAGGAGATAAAAACTTAGGCCTATACAAAAACCACACATAAATGGTTGTAGCAACATTGTTCATGATTGCCAAAACATAGAGACAACCAACATGTTCTTCAGGGGGTGAATGGAAAAACTGTGATACATTCAGACAATATAAGAACAATATCAGCCCAGCAATAAAAAGAAATAAACCATCAAAGTACAAAATGGCATGGAGAAACCCTAAATACATATTAACAACTGAATGTAGCCACTTTACAAAGACTTAATGCTATGAACTTCCAATTACACACACTCCAGAAAAGAAAAAACAGAGGCAATGAAATGATAAGTGATTGGCAAGGGTTGAAAGTGAAGGGAGAGCACAGGGGTCAAGTGAAGCAGTTCATTTTGTATGGTATATTAATGGTAAATACATGTCATTGCACACTTTTCAAAATTCATGAAATGTACAAAGTCAAGAGTGAATCCTCATGCTAATTACAGACTTTAGTTGGTAATGATGAATTTGTGTTGTTTCACTGAGAGTGGCCAATGGATTACTTTAGATTCTGAAGTGAATGGATGGGAAAAGAAATGTGAGAACTCCCTATATTTCCTGATGAGTTTTATTGTGTACCTAAGAGTTCTCCAAAAGTAAAGTACATTAAATACAGCAAGAAGGGTTGAGTGGAGTGAAGGATGGAAGGGCAAGGGAGCAAGGGAGCAGAATGAGGTCTAATTAACACTAAAGACCTCAGGAAAAGCCATTCGGAATCTAGTAATATAGAAGCTTTTGATATACATTTCTCCACATATAAAAATAGTTTAAATGGGGTTACCTTATAACAGGAGGACAATGCCTCTCCCAGATACCTTACGGTATCAAATAAAAAGTCCAGTGCCAGGTATGAGTTACCTCTTTTCAAGTTGTTGGTCAGTATGGTTTCAAAGAACCCTGAAACATTACACACGATTGTAACTACTCTTGATTACCCTCCATAACTTGATAGTAAAACACTATTGCTGGAGACACCATGTACTTGAGTGTTGGGGTATGAAGAAATCAAACTGGTACCAACTTGGAAACTTTAGCCCAACTGACTAGGTGCCATAATGCTAGAAGGAGCTGTGTGTATTAATAGAGGAGAAAAGTAATCAATAGTCTTAACCATCTATAAACACTGAAGCTATAATAATAACTGTCCTGGCAAGATATGGCTACTGGTGCAATAGCGGTACAAATGCTATGGGACTAACCAACCACTTTCTGATTGAGTTGTTTTTTTGTTTTGTTTTATTTTGTTTTGTTTTTTCTCATCCTGGTATTTCCATACATACTTTGTTCTTTTTTATTTAAATAACATGTTTTCATTTATTTTACATTCCGACCACAGTTTCCCCTCCCTCCTCTCCTCCCAGTCCCCACACACACACACTCACCCCCACTTCCCAATCTCTACTACTCTCTGGATCCATTCAGAAAGGGGCAGTCCTCCCATGGGCTTGAACAAAACATGGCACATCAAGTTGAGGTAGAATGGAGCACCTCTCCTTACATCAAGGCTTGGCAAGGTAATTCAGCATGGAGAATAGGCTCTCAAAATCCAGCTAAGCATCAGAGACAGGTCCTGATATCAGTGCTAGGAACCTTACAAAGAGATCAAGCTACACAACTGTTACATGCATGTAGTCACCAATTTGATTACAGGAGAAGGCCAGTTCAGGCAACCTCTCCACTATTGCTAGGAGTCTTAGCTGGGGTTGTCCTTGTGGATTCCTGGGAGTTTCCCTGGTGTCAGGTTCCTCCCTAACCCCAAAATGCCCACCCATCAAAATGCTTCTTTTGTTACTCTCCCCTCTCTGTCCTGCCCCAATCCACCCTCCACACCCACTCCGCCCAATGCTCTACCTCAAGTTCCCATCTTCTATCCCCCACCCCCATGCCTGCAGTTTACCCAGGAGATCTCTTCTATTTCCTCTTCCCAGGGAAATCCATGCATCCCTCTTTGGGTCCTCCTTGTTATCTAGCCTCTCTGGGCTGGTGGATTGTAGGTTGGTTATCCTATACTTTACTCCTAATATCCACTTAATAGTGAGTACATACCATGCTTGTCTTTCTTAGTCTGGGCTATCTCACTTAGAATGATATTTTCTAGTTCTATCCATTTGCCTCCAAATTTCATGAAGTCATTGCTTTTTACAGCTAAGTAACACTCCATTGTGTAAATGTACCACATTTTCTTTATCCATTCTTAAATTGAAGGCATCTAGGTTGTTCCCAGCTCCTGGCTATTACAAATAACGCTGCTATGAACATAGTTGAGCATGTGTCCTTGTGGTATTATTGAGCATCCTTTGGGTATATGACCAAGATTGGTATAGCTGGATCTTGAGGTAGATTGATTTCCAATTTTCTGGGAAACTACCATATTGATTTCCAAAGTGGCTGTACAAGTTTGCACTTTCACCAGCAGTAGAGGAGTGTTCCCCTTACTCCACATCCTCTCCAACACAAGCTTTCATCAGTGTTTTTGATCTTAGCCATTCTGACAGGTGTAAGATGGAATCTCAGAGTCATTTTGATTTGCATTTCTCTGATGACTAAGGATGTTGAGCAATTCCTTAAATGTCTTTCGATCATTTGAGATACTTCTGTTGAGAATTCTCTCTTAAGATCTGTGCCCCATTTTTTAAATTGGATTATTTGGCATTTTGATGTCTGGTTTCTTGAGTTCCTTATATATTTTAGAGATCAGCTCTCTGTCAGATTGGGGTTGGTGAAATCTTTTCCTATTCTGTAGGCTTATTAACCATGTCCTTTGTCTTACAGAAGCTTTCCAGTTTCAAGAGGTCCCACTGATTGTTGATCTCAGTGTCTATGCTACTGGTGTTTTATTCAGAAAGCACTGTGCTAGTGCATTCAAGGCTACTTCCCACTTTCTCTTCTATCAGGTTCAGTGTAACTGGATTTATCTTGAGGTCTTTGATCCACTTGAATTTGAGTTTTGTGCATGGCAATAGATATGGATCTATTTGCATTCTTCTACTTGTCAACAACCAGTTATACCAGCAGCATTTGTTGAAGATGCTCTGATTAGGTTTATGTCCTGCTCTAGAAGATATAATTTATTCTTTGTACTATTAACTAAGCCAAAAAAAAATGTGACTGAGTGGTTCATAGCAGAATCTACCACTAACAGACTACTCTTGGACACAGTACTAAACTGCCCACTAAGTACTTATATTTATATCCATAGAACTGTGCATCTCTCAACCCTCATCAAAGGGTTGTATAGTATATGGCAATTAATACCAACACCCACAGCTGGTATTTGGGTGGGCAGTAAAAGACTGTGAGGTGTTATACTTCCTCTTTCAAAGGTTCAGGGATCATCATGGAAAGGGGGCAGAAAGATTGTAAGAGACAAAGGTAGTGGATGACCATATCCATGCTTGACCAGTTCCTTAGACATATAAACTCATAGCAGCTCTAACTGTATGCATAAATTCTGCACAAGATCAAGCTAATCAGAATATCAGAACAGATCAGGGAGGATGTCATGAAGTCCCAATTAAATAAAGAGCTATTATTTATGGCTGCTAGAGGAGAGAAAGTCAGTTTTCTTCAGAAATGCAGTCCCTGGCAGGTTGCCTATGTTCTAGGAGGTGCCCTACACCTATGAACACGCTGGCAGCCCTAAATGGACACTACGGGTATTTAAAAGAGCACATGGAGCCAGGCGGTGGTGGCGCACGCCTTTAATCCCAGCACTCGGGAGGCAGAGGCAGGCGGATCTCTGTGAGTTCGAGGCCAGCCTGGGCTACCAAGTGAGTTCCAGGAAAGGTGCAAAGCTACACAGAGAAACCCTGTCTCAAAAAAAAAAAATAAAAAAAAAACCAGAAAAAAAAGAGCACATGGAGAAAAGAGGAGGAAATGATGAAAAGGATAAGGAAAGAATTGTAGGAAAGGAAATGGTCAGTGGGTTTGATTAAAATACGTTATATGCATGCACAAAATTCTGAAACAATAATAAAGTTTATTAGTTTTGTAAAAGTACATGCAATGAGACAGATGGTGAAAAGAACTAATGCATAGCATTTATCACCACTTCCCCACCACCCTCACTCTTCTATGGGAAGGATCGTGGATCGAGTGTCTCATACTCACATGAAAAGTATCTAGTTGGACCCCACTGTATCTCCTGTCACCTTGCTACGTATCTTACAAATGAAATGAGAATAGTCATTTTCTATGTGTAAATTATAGGGCAGTAAGACTAGAAACATACAACTACATATAAGAGATAAGTTCTATCAAAAAATAAGTAGGGATATCAAAAATGATAATGGTGCAAATCATATCAAGAAAGGTAAAAGAAATATTGGGCAGCAAATACAGAGATTTGGGCTGAAGGGGGCTGTTTCTAGACAATACGTGAATATGGGTGAAAATGCTCCAATACAGAAAATGAGGTCTTAAATAAAAAGAGTAAGTGGTAAATTATGGAGTCTAAGATGGCATTGGTGGTTGGAATCAGAATATTTGTAAGTTTGTTCTTTAATAGGAGTGGAATTCCTCAACTGTGGCTGTAAATGAGGAGAGTATTTGCAGAAACATTAGCAAGTTAGAAAGTAGGGGCTTTTCCATTAGGTAAACATAAATCTCCTTTAAGGGGCGAACTGAGGTAGGTGGCAGAGGTACAAGACACTGAAATAACTTCTTTTTTATGCAATCTAATAGAAACTGGTCCTAGCTTCTTGGAAGACAACGGAAATAGTTGTTTCAATAGCCGTGGTGACACTCATACCATTACTGTTGTCCAGAGCACAACTATGTCAGAGGTCATTACTGCAGATATTAAAGGTAAAGCCATGCTAGTGACTTTATATAAGTTGAGCTTTATATAAGTTGAACTGTATTTTCTCAGAGCTTCTTGGTTCTTAAGTAAACAGTGAGAAAGTCAGTTACTATGAGACTTTATTGGGAAAGCTGACCTGAAGCCAGGGTACCCAAACTGGGCCACATCCATGTGAAAATGTCCAACCTTGGCGTCAGCAGCAGCTATGCAGACAAGAAAATTCACTAGCACCGCCAAAGCTGAAAAAAATCTGTTTATAAGTCAAGGTAGGGGGAGAAGTGGGGGCCTTACTGTTAGAAGTGGTGTTTTTATAGAGCAATGAGTAGATCTGATAAAGAACTGACTCTAAATAAGGAAATGGGAACCAATGAAAACTAAGGACAGAGCCACCTGGAGACATGCAGCTAAGGCAGCTTTTTAGAAGATCTGACTACACTGCTGTTTTCTTTCTTATCAAGAAAGATCACTAAGTCAGATGAAATGGTTACTATTTCTCCAGCATAGCACAGCCTTCCTGAGATGCTTCCAGTATTTGTCTGGAGAGCATGGAAGGAAGTAGATGCATTCCAGGGAGTAGCATGCACTGTTCACCTCAGTGGGCTATCACATGCCAAGTGACATTAGCACAGGGGTCAAAAGAAGCATGAATGAGGCCTTGACATGAATGGTCACAGAAATGAGGCAAGACCTTCACTAGTAATTTGAAATGTGTAACATCTTTGAACCTAGAACTCTAAGTAAAATGGTGATAGTTAACGCTTACAGCACAAGGATTCAGAAAGAATACATGAGATTATTTATGTAATTTCCTTACAAATATTTGATTCTCAAAAAATGTTTTTTTTAATGCTTTCCTGGTACATAAACTATCCTAAGCAGTAGAACCTTTCATTTTTGAGTGATATTCAGCTAAGCTTCTCTCCTGGATAAGGTGCAAACATAATGAATGTCACCTGCTAAGTTACTTCAGGCATTCTACACACTGAAAGGTATTCTGGGTCCATGTAATCCCTTAGTCAGTGGGCAATCATGAGGTCCAGATTCTGTTTTTATTCAAGTCGGTCTTAGGGCCTCTAGAAACACAGATTGTCAAGTCAATTTCATTCAGATTTGTTTTGAAGTAGAAGACAATACTTCTAAAATGAAAATGGAAAAGAACAGCCTTCTAACTCTAGCTGTCTGCATATTGCCTTCATATTGGACTGTAATCAGTGAATTAATTATGAGACTGCAATTGATGAAACTGTTTTTATTTGGGAAAATGATTTCTAATTTCTTGGTTTTCTGGGTAATTTGAAATTCCACTATTCTACACCAGGTTCATATAGTTCAAGGTTCATCAGGACCTCCTGAGATCACTTTAGTAATTCATGTTCTGATGACTTATCCTTGGAGCATCTATCTCCGGGCTGCAGTGGACCAGGGAATATTCATCCTTCACCAATATCTTGGGTGACATCAGTGTCTTAGTTAAGGTTTCTATTGCTATGAAGAGACACCATAACCACAGCAACTCTTATAAAGGAAATATTTCATTGGGGCTGGCTTACATTACAGCTCAGAGTTTCAGTCCATTATCATCATGGCTGGAAACATGGCAGCATGCAAGCAGACATGGTGCTGGAGAAGGAGCTGAGAGTTCTACATCTGGGTCCACAGGCAGAAGGAAGCGACAGTGACATATTTCCCAGGCTTGAGCCTCTGAGACCTCAAAGCTCACCCACTAGTGGCACACCTCCTCCAACAAAGGACACATCTCCTCCAACAAAGGACACACCTCCTCCAACAAAGAACACATCTCCTAATACTTCCACTCCCTATGGACCTATGCGGGCCATTTTTTTTTTCAAACCACCACAATCAGTAACATTAGGAAAACTTCAGTTTGACAAGCACTTGGATCATATATGAAATACTTATTTTTATTAGAGAAAGCTGTTTGTTTTTATCATGTGGATAATCTAAAGGAACTGAGATTGATGATAGACAGACAGACAGACAGATATTCATCCCATTTGAGTCACTTCTTACAAAAAAGAAAAAAAAATCATCCCTCAATTTTTGTTGGCTTTGACTTTTGTACTTCATGAATACAAGCATTTTTAATGGTTTAAAATGTTTATTCGCCAGGCGGTGGTGGTGCACACCTTTAATCCCAGTACTCAGGAGGCAGAGGCAGGAGGATCTTTGTGAGTTTGAGGCCAGCCTGGTCTACAAAGGGAGTTCCAGGAAAGGCGCAAAGCTACACAGAGAAACCCTGTCTCATAAAACCAAAAAAAAAAAAATGTTTATTCACCAATGATTTTATGATAAATATCCATCTGACTCTTGTATTTGTCTTATTAGTCACATTAATTATCACTTAACAGTAAAATATCAATAATTGGACTTTTCATTTGTCTATGAAAATATCTACTTGGAAGCTTCAAAAATTACCTAAGATCTACTATCACTGAAATCTTTTGTTTGAGCTTATAATATAATTACATTTATGCCTTCCCTTTCCTCCCTCCAAGTCCCCCATATACCTCTCCCCACTCCTTCAAACTCATGGCTTCTCTTTTCAATGATTGCTATCATATGAATATATGTATATATATATGAATATATATATATATATCCCTGAATATAACCTGCTCAGTCTGTATAACGTTACTTGTATATATACTTTCCTCCCAAATGTGAGCTGAACAAGGACACCAGTGGACATGCCAAAGTGCATAGGGAAAGACCACAAGGCCTCAATCCTACATAAAAAAAAACTGTAGGCAAATAAGGAGGGCTGTAAGAAGGAGAGATAGTTTTCCTTAGGGAAGAGCACACCAACTGATTATTAACTACAATCTTTATATGGAAAGAGAGTGACTTCCTGAGATGTCTTTGGGAATGTTCTCCCAGGAATATTTACTAGTGACATATTTTTAAGCATTCCATTGCTTTCCCAGGAAGTCCTGTTTTTTCATAAGTAGTAACAGATCCATTATGAGGAGAACCTGAGGCTTCTGCAGAATCCACGCCAGATAAAACTTGGAAACAACCTCTGTTTTTCAGAGAATTGTTTTTCAGCATCACTGAAAACACAGAGATCAGACACCAAACAGTAGATAAACATGATGCTTTCTAAGCTAGAACATGAGACCACAGCCTATTTTAAGAGGAAGAAAAGATTGGAAAATATCCCTGAAATGTCATCATAGGAGCAGGTCAAACCACTCACTAGACTAAAAGAATCACAAAGAAAAACAATCACATCACACAAAGAATAAAAAGTGTTTGATTTCCCTAGGAGAACATCCAATCAAAAATTAGTTCCAGACTCTATATGAATATTACAGTTTCATAGATACTGTTTATATTCCAGGACTCTAAACTGAAGGAACCACAAACATTCATCTGCCTTCATTCAAGTCTCACTATCAAATCATCTAAATTTAGTAAATAATCCATCGCAGTTTAAACACCCACAGAGGAAGAAATGAATAAATCCCTCATTTACCTGGTCAGGAACAATGTACAGGTTAGGTATTGTGGTGGTTTGAGTGAAAATGCCCCCCATAAGCTCATAGGAAGTGGCACTATTAAGAAGTGTGGCCTTGTTGGAGGATGTGTGTCATTGGGGGTGGGCTTTGAGGTTTCAAATGCTCAATCCAGGCCCAGTAGGTCTCTCTCTTTCTGATGCCTGCTGATGCAGATGTAAAACTCTTGGCTCCTTCTCCAGCACCATTCTGCCTGCATACCACCATGCTTCCCACCATGATGATAATGGACACTAAATCTCTGATCCTTAAACCAGCCCCAATTAAATGTTTTCCTTTGTAAGAGTTGCCATGGTCATGGTGTCTTTTCACAATAGAAACCCTGACTAAGACAGAAATTGCTATGATAGGCCTGACTGTTCTTTTGTTTGGAGGAATATAGATTTGGGGACTTGGATTAGGAAAGCAGTTGAATACTTTAAGGGAGGCTAAATGGGCCACACTGGGAGGATCATGGAAGACAGTGGTGCAGAAGGTGATTTGAAATGTGGGGACCCAGATTAAGAGGTTTCAGAGGAGAAGAATATTAGCATGTGCCCTAGAGTCTGTTCTTGTGATATTTTGGCAAAGAATGTGGCTGCATTATCCATAATGGCCGGAACCTGGAAACAACCTAGATGCCCCTCAACCAAAGAACGGACAAAGAAAATGTGGTATATTTGTACAATGGAGTATTACTCAGCAGTAAAAAAAAAAAAAACAATGACATCATGACATTTGCAGGCAAATGGATGGCACTAGAAAATATCATCCTGAGTGAAGTAACCCAGACTCAAAAAGGTAAACATGGTATGTGCTCACTCATAAGTGGATACTAGATGTAAATAAAGCAAAGGATAACTAGACTATAACCCACAGCTCCAGATAAGCTAGCTGACAAGGACTCTAAGAGGGACACATGGATCACCCTGGGAAGAGGAAATAGATAAGATCTCTGCAGTAAACTGGGGATGGGAAGGATGGGGGGAAGGGGACAATAGAGGGGGAGGGAATGGGGCATGAGAAAATGAGGGAATAGGATGGTCGAGCTGGAGAAGGAATGGAGTGGAAGAGCAATGAAAGAGATATCTTGATAGAGGGAGACATTATGGGGTTAGGGAGAAACCTGGTGCTAGGGAAATCCCCGGAATCCACAAGGATGACCCCAGCTTAGACTACTAGCAATAGTGGAGAGGGTGACTGAACTGGCCTACCCCTGTAATCAGATCAGTGAATACCCTAACTATCATCATAGAACCTTCATCCAGTAACTGATGGAAGCAGATGCAGAGATCCACGGGCAAATACCAGACCGAGCTCTGGGACTCCAGTTGAAGAGAGGGAAGAAGGATTATATGAGCAAGAGGAGTCAAGACCATGACAGGGAAATCTACAGAGACAACTGAACCAAGCTCATGGGAACTCACAAACTCTAGACAACAGCTGTGGAGCCTGCACGGGACTGGACTAGGCCCTCTGCATTCAGGAGACAGCTGTGTAGCTTGGTCTGTTTGAGGAGCCCCTGGCAGTGGGGTCAGGATCTATCCCTGGTACATGAGCTGGCTTTCTGGAGCCCATTCCCTATGGTGGGATGCCTTGCTCAGCCTTGACTCAGAAGGGAGGAGCTTGGTCCTGCCTCAACTGAATGTACCAGGCTTTGCTGACTCCCCGTGGGAGGCCTTACCCTTTCAGAGGAGGGGATTGGGGGGATGGAGGGGAAGGCTTGGGGGGCAGCATGAGGGGGGATGAGAGAGGGATCTGGGGTTGGTATGTAAAGTGAAATTTTAAATTAAAAAATTAGAAAAAAAAAAAAAAAAGAATGTGGCTGCTTTTTGCCCTTTTCCAAAAAGTCTGCCTGAGGCTAAATTGAAGAGTTTTGGATTAACAGGGTCGGCAGAGGAGATTTCAAAACAGCTTAGGACTGACTGTGTTGTGTGGTTATTGTGGCCAGTCTTAAGCAGAGCTATAATGAAAAGGAGCAAGATGAGCAAAGAAAAATATAAAATGTACAGTTTGAGGAGAAAAGGAGCACCAGGAAAAATCTTAAAGAAAAGCCTGATGTGAAATGGAATAAAGGGAGTGCTGACCTCAGGGCAAGACCCCACAAAGCTAAACTTCCAAGTTGTGAAAGGGAATTAAAGAAAAGTTTAGAGTAAGGTGTGGTGATGCACTCCTTTAATCCCAGCACTTGAGAAGCAAAGGCAGGTGGGTCTCTGAGGTCCAGGTCAGCCTGGTCTACAGAGTGAGTTCCAGAACAGCCAATCTTAGGCAGTGAAGGAAACCATTGAAAACAGAAAGCTGATGAAGATGTAATTGAACAAGGGGGGCATGTTCCAGTCCCAGCAAGCAGCAGAACTTGGCAGCTTCAACCATGTGGTTCTGACTTTAAGGATGGGAGAAAGGATTTTTGGAATATTCCTCCATGTCTAGGTTGCTGAGGTCTGGCATGTCCCTGAATGGAGGCCTAGAGAGGCCAGTGCATGAAACTATGAAGGTGAAGCCTGGATTGCCTTGGAGACCCCAAGATGTTAGAGATGCCAAAATTATGGGATACCTGCTGAGGAGAGCTGCCAACAGGAACTGGAACCAGCCCAAGAGGAAGAAGTATGTTGCAGCCAACAAAGCTGAAAGGAGTTGGAGATCTGAAGAGCATTTTGACATCAGGCATGAAGATATAGAGTCTGGAGTGTGTCCAGCTGGTTTTTGGTCTTGCTTTGGTCCAGTATTTCCTCACAATGTTCCCTTCCCTATTTTTTTTTTTGAAACAGTAATGTATATCCTGAGCCATTATAAGTTGAAAGTATGTAATCTGCTTTTTGATTTTGATTTTACAGGGGATTACAGTTAAAAGATTGCCATGTGTCTCAGAAGAGACTTTAAACTTTAATTTTTTAAGTAAGTTTGAGACTGTTACAGACTTGGGGGACTTCTGAAGTTGGACAAAACGCATTTTACATTATGATATGGCTACAAGCCTATAAGGACCAGGGAATGGAATGTGGTGGTTTGAAAGAAAATGGCCCTCATAGGGAGTGCATTATTAGGATGCATGGCTTTGTTGGAGTATGTTGTTGGAGGAAGTGTGTCACTGTTAGGGTGGGCTTTGAGGTTTCCTTTGCTCAAACTAGAGCCAGTGTGGCACACAGTTCACTTCCTGTTTCCTGAAGATTGAGATGTAGAACTCTCAGCTACCTCTCTAGCACCATGTCTGCTTGCATGCTGCCTTGCTTCCCACCATGATGATAATGGACTAAACCTCTAAAAAT
Organism: Peromyscus aztecus; assembly: GCA_902168405.1. Taxonomy (NCBI): domain Eukaryota; kingdom Metazoa; phylum Chordata; class Mammalia; order Rodentia; family Cricetidae; genus Peromyscus; species Peromyscus aztecus. The sequence goes on along the minus strand of CABHPQ010167725.1, from coordinate 23,428 downwards.
GTAAGCCAATCCCAATTAAGTGTTTTCCTTTATAAGAGCTGCGATGGTCATGTATCTCTTCACAGTAATAGAAACCCTGACTAAGACAGCTTACAACAGCGTTTGAGCTGAAAATGGCCCCCATGGGCTCATAGCAAGTGGCACTATTAGGAGGTGTGGCCTTGTTAGAGGAACTGTGTCACTGGGGGTGGGCTTTGAGGTTCAAATGCTCAAGCCAGGTCCGCTCTCTCTTCCTGCTGCAAGTGTGGAACTCCCACCTTCGTCTCTGGCATCATGTCTGCCTGCATGCTGCAGCTGTTTCCCACCATGATGATAATGAACTAAGTCTCTGAACTGTAAGCCAGCCCCAAATAAATGTTTTTCTTTATAAGAGTTTCCATAGTCATGGTGTCTCTTCACAGCAATAAAAACCCTAAGACAGATATACTCCATTTCTTCTCTGAATGAACCCCAAAACAGTGGATAACCTACTAGTAAGTATAAAGTATATCTTTGCCAAAATCCTCCAAGAAAACCAAGAAATTTTAATAATTCCTGAGACATCTTGGATATTTAAAATCAAAAAAGTACATCTATCACAATAAAATAGAAACAATACAAAAGTGTGAATTTTAATTCTTGGGACTTAAAATGTTTAACTTAAGAATCCTTAAAAATCTCATTCCATTTACAATCCTACACATTAAGTATTGTTAATATATGACAAACCAATAATAGCCCAAAAGTTACAATGTACAAAAACTAATTGCGTATGTTTGCATTCTATTGTAAAGGACACATCAATAGAAGGCAGGAAAGAACTCAAACTACCTACAGCTATCTCTAACACCTTACTCAGATGAAAGAGACTAACAGGCAAGGACTAGACTACGAAATAATTACAGATGGCCTCCAATTCAACAGTGTTTTGTTATTCTGACTTTCATATGGTATGAAAATGTATACGTAAGAAATTCTGATTTCAATTTAAGAACAATATTTAATTAGTCAGTACTCTATTGTGAACTAAGCTTTGTGCTGCATAATTTTGCCAAGCCGTAGGTTGCTTTAAATTTTCTATTCACATTTAAGATAGTTTAGGCTTTGAGCTGAATTTTAGGCATGTTAAATGTGTTTTTGACTTCCTATTTTTTGAAGTATGCTGGGTTTACCGTGACATAATTCCATCATAAATTGAGAATCATCTGTAAATATCTATTTTTCTGTTTTTCAATTATTATTGTGTATATATATGGGGGAGTACATGCCACAGTATGAATGTGGAGGTCAGAAGACCACTTTGTGAAGTTAGTTCAGTCCTTCCTACTTTTTCAGGGATCAAATTCAGGTAATCAGGCTTGCATAGTCATTATGTTTTCTCACTGAGTCATCCAGCTGGAACCTGTAATACTTTCTTGCTAAAGGTCTCTATTTTTGAAGAGGTAGTTTGGCAAAGAGAAAGGAGGCATTGTTCACACTTATGTGTTGCTGTAGGTAGAATATTTGTGCCATCTGTACCTAGATACAAGTCCAGATACACCTGTACTAACTTCTAAATCTGCCTTTTCCAGATGATTCTGCAGTGAGATTTACATGTCTTCACACTTCCACTCTATCACACACTTCCAAATAACTGGTCTTTGTGTGTTTCTCAGAACCAGTATTATATTGTTCATATTGCTTAGTAATAATCTTGTCTGAAGTTTCCAATGTAAAAAATAAATGATCATCTATTTATAATATGCTAATAAAATTTGCTTAGCTGCACAGAACCCAAGCTTTTGATCCTTTGTGACAAAGCATTCTTCTTGGCTTCATTTGTCTGGCACCTCATAAACATAGTTCTTGATGGGCTCCAGCCAACTTCAGCCAGTGCTCTACCTTCATCCTATGCTCCATGTATCATTTATCCAGGGCCAAGCTTCTCTATGGATACAAAGGCACTCTTATTGCGTACATATATATCCTTAAAGGTAATCTCGATGGGGAAAAAGATGACGAACACAGAGACAGTCCTGGACTATGCTTTACTAAGTCTCTCATTATGGAAAAGAACCCCTGTCCTTGTACTGTATCATTTCTCCCCTGCTTCTTTCCTCATCTTTCACTCAAACTCCTTGAGATTATGATTTGATAAAATACCTACACACGTGTCAGCTTAGGCTCTGGTTTTGAAATACCCAGTTAAAACAAACATTGATTTTCTTATTAATTTTCTAGGCATAGTTTTCTCTTCCTGTATTCACTGTAGGTCATCAGAAAAGAATAGCAATAGCAATTATATTTTGGACATCTCTTCTCAACTAAAGCCTCAGATATAAATACCAGCTATATATCCTGGACTAGTTACAGTTATTATCAAACAGGATTGCATCATTTTTATCGTTATTTAAAAATTACACAGGATGTAGCATTAATTGAAAAACACAAAAGAGTAACTAAGATATGGGAGTCAGAATGAGAAGTTTCAACATACATCCAATATTAGTTCAAATAAAAGGAAATGAATGGAATTGAAGGTATAAGTTATAAAAAATCATAATTGAAAAAGCAGAGTTGACTAAGACAAATAGCAATAACCCTTTATGTAAACACAGCCAAGGAGAACTGAAATTTCCCTAAGGCCATGAGAAAAAAAAAATGAAAGGAAACAGAGGAAAGTTCTCTTAGAAATGACATTGAGACTAAGATCCATCATACTGATTCCCAATAAATAGTAAAATGTTGAAAGAAAATACTTGTTTGGAACTTGACAGCTGTAGAACCTGCATGGGATCAGACTAGACCCTCTGTATATGGAAGACAGTTGTGTAGCTGGGTCTGTTTGAGGGGCCCCTGGCAGTGGGATCAGGATCTATCCCTGGTGCATGAGCTACCTTTCTGAATCCCATTGCCTATGTTGGGACGCCTTTCTCACCCTTCTTGATAAGGGGGGGGGAGGGGCTCGGTCCTGCCTCAACTGAAGGTACCAGGCTTTGCTGTCCCCCCATGGGAGAACTTACCCTTTTGGAGGAGGGGATGGGAGGTGGGTCAGGGAGGGAGGTGAGAGTGGGGGGAGTAGAAGGAGGAGGGATGAGAGGGGGATCTGCGGTTGGTATGTAAAATGAATTTTAAAAATTTAAATAAAAAAGTCAAAAAAAATTTTAAAAAAGAGAATACTTGTTCGAGTTTGAGTATGAAATGTCCCCCAAGAGCTCATGTGTTTGAATACTTGGTCCCCCAATGGTGGCATTGTTTTTGGAAGGTTGTGGAACCTTTAAGAGATATGGCCTAGTTAGAGGAAGAAGGCAGCTAGAGGCCATGCCAGAGGGTTGTAGGTGACCCTGTGTAGCAGGAATCTTAGAAGGTCTTATTAATAAAATCAAACCTGAGGCCAGTTATTAGGATGAATGCTGGAAGATCAGAGAAGCAGAACAAGCCACAGCTAATCTCACCAGTTCCTCAGCTGATCCTGTTTCCTCAAACTGGAAGCCTCTGAGTCCTCATCCAAATGAATCTCAGCTGAACTGTTGCTCAAAAGCCTGAAAGCTCAACCAGCCAAATGCTTCTAGTTTCTGGTCCTCAAGCCTTATATACCTTTCTGCTCTCTGCCACCACTCCCTGGGATTAAAGGCTTGCTTTCTGGGATTAAAGGCGTGAGTCACCATGCCTGGCTGTTTCCAATGTGGCCTTGAACTCACAGAGATCCAGAGGGATTTCTGCCTCTGAAATGCTAGGATTAAAGGCGTGTGCTACCATTGCCTAACCTCTATGTTTAATATTGTAGCTGTTCTGTCTCTGACCACAGATAAGTTTATTAGCGCGCGTAATATTTTGGGGAACACAATACCACCACAACCCTGCACCTGGAACAAGCTGTCTGCTTCCTGCCTGTTGATGTCATGTCATGGGCCGCCTCATAGTCCTGTAGCCAGAGACATCAGCTTCGCCCCCACACCTCCCCCACAGCCATCATGAACCGGAGGCAATCCTTCTTCTCAGGGGTTGCTTTGCTCAGCTATTCTGACACCACAATAAGAAAAGCAATAGAAAACTGTTACAGAAAAAAAAATGATACCTAGAAGTGCAGTCGTCACAATGATAAACCTGACCCTGTGGTTTAGAGGCCGTTGGAACAGGCTTGTAGGGAAAATGTGGGTAAGTTTTGGAGATGTAGTCTCCTACAGTGCTAAAAGCAGAGGTTAATGAGCCATTATGGTGGGAGTGAGGGATACCCTCATACCACACACACACACAAAAGCATAAAAAGTAAAGGCTGGACAAATGAAGCTTCAGAGGACAACCATGATTTTATTGGGAATTTGTGTTACATTCTCACAAAGAATCTGGCTACAGTCTGCCCACCTTCTGAAAACTTGAGAGAGGCGGGATTCAAGTAATTGACGCACAGGTTTGGAAGAGGAAATTCCAGATAGCATAGTATGCAAGTTATAGTTATTGCTCAGTGTCTTAAGTCAAATTTACAGCGAGAATTCTGAGCAGAAAGGGAACAGATAGATGTGAAAGATGTGCAGCTTGTCCAAGAGAGTGTCATCAATACAGTTAATGCTGTAGACAGCAGAAACAAGGCAGCTGTGGGGAAAGCTGCAGTAATTGTTGAGGAGACTAGCCGAATTAAAGAGAAAGCTATCACTCTGTACGGAGACAGTAAGAATGATGCCTGGAGGTCAGGACCTTATGCATCAAAGGCTCATCTATAAATACGCAAATTACTACGAGCAGAGAGTACCTGAAAGATAGAGCCATTGTGGTGCCTTGGCATCCTGGTGAAAGACAGCTAGCTAAGGGCTTTTCTCTATTGGTACTGTGTTGGTTACTTTTCTCTTTGCTGCCACCAGAGCAACTTCAGGAAGGGAAACTATTTTGGCCAACAAGTGGAGAGCACAGTCTGTCAGAGAAAACAAAGCAGTGGGAGTGGTATGTGGCTGTGGTGCCAGGGGTGTGAAACTACATGTTTACACCTAAAGAAAGCAGAGACAGGGGAATGCTGGCACTCCTCTGACTTTGTCTTTTCTCCTCTCTCTCAGCCTGGGCTTTTAACACATGGGAGGGTGCCATCCACACATGGGTAATGTTCTCTGAAAACATCTCACAGACTCGCACAGAGGTGTACCTCCTAGTGGTTTTCTAAGCAGGAAATGTTTTCCTTGGCCCAACCACACAAGCACACAGAGGCTGCTGCAGCTGTGTTCCAAGAGGGGCAGGCTCTAATCTTAAGAGCAGAATTTGGCATCATCCATGGGGTGGAGTTTTTGCAAGCAGGGAACATATAAGCATTATAGGGCTTTAGAAGATGCAACAAGCCCCCAGAAAATCTGTAGAGCAGCGTAACATGTAGCAGGATCAGATTCCCTACAAGAAGCACCTAAGCTGGCTCTGCATGAAACTATGAAGACGAAGCCTAAGTGGCAATGAAGACCACGGAATCTTGTCAACACCACAAATGTAGGACTTCTGCTAACAGAAACTGAAGATGCTGAGTGGCGCCAGTCAAAGACAGAGTTACACATGCCAGAGGTGGCACAGCTGGAGGGGTGGAACTGTTCAAGCCTATTAGAGCCCAGATAATGCCACATGAGCCCCCAAATGATGGGCATGGAGCAGCAGGGGTCAGCGTCTGCCCTACTGTGTTTGTGTGTTGTTTTAATCCATTCTTTGCTGTGGCTCGTTCTTCACTTTGGTAATAAGAATGTCTACTCTGCCAATGCGTTCTCCAAATGTGTGAGTTGTTTTACATCTCAGAAGGGCTCACGGTTAAAAGATCATTGGAGTTTCAGAAAAAAATAATCTTTGGAATTTTGAACAGCTTTGGAACTGCACGTATATGGAGAAATTTGAAGTTGGAGTGAATGCATTTTGCATTTTGAGATAGCCATGGCCTAGGGAGATCAGAGGCAGGGGGCTATGGTTTGAATGTGAAATGGCCCCTACAAGAGCGTGTGTATGAACACGATATCCAGTTGGTGACACAGTGGTGACTTGAATGAGTAAGGTCCCCCATAGCCTCATGTATTTGAACACTTGACCCCCAGTTGATGGCTGTTTGGAAAGACAGTGGAACCTCCAAGAGGGGAATATTGTTAGAAGAAGTATATCCCTAGGGGTATGCTTTGAGGGTTTATAGCCTTGTCCCTCTCTCTCTCTCTCTCTCTCTCTCTCTCT
>CABHPQ010167725.1:0-17187 GCA_902168405.1 Peromyscus aztecus | reverse complement strand
GTCATGTCTCTGCCATGATGGACTCCATCCCTCTGGAACCATAAACTAAAAGGACCTTTCCCTCTTTTAAGTTGCTTTGGGTCATGGTATTTTACCACAGAAACAGAAAAGTAACTAATACCCACTCTATTTGGAGCTTCTGGAACTGTAAGGAGTTGGGACCTCACTGTGAGCTGTTAGAGGAGGGAGTGTACTAAGGGTTCCCACCTGCTCCTTCTGGCCCATGGTATACAAATTTGCTTTTCCCTTTAAATAATGGTAATATTGTATGTGTAGCAAGGAATTGTTTTAAAATATGTTTATTTATGATTCATTATTAACAAGCACCTAATTTTTATATTTATTTTATGTATACACCTGGAGTCATATAGAAATTTCTCAAGCAAAGGGGTGGAAGGTGGAGAAAGTTTAAGAGCCCTTGCTCTGAAGGCAAGACTAAGATGTTTAATGCTCAACACCATGGTATAACATTAGCCACAATAATGAGGTTCAACACCATGGTATAGCATTAGCCACAATAATGAGACAGAAAGTTACCAAAAGGAACAAATTGTGGCATTTAAAAGTTGAGATTTTAATTAGTTATAAAATTATAAAGTGCCTGATACCAAACTCAAAAAAGTTACAAAAACTATGATAACAATATTAAAATTTTGTTAAATAAATAAATAGCTATATTTTGTCCAATGCCAACACAGTTTTGAAGGAACCTTAACAAGTAGGCACTAAGAGTTAAGTGGAAAAATAAGTGGCCAATGACAACCAAAGTATTTCTGAAAACAAAGAAGTGTCCACTCCTAGAAGACAGGAAGTCTTAATATAAAGGTAGAACAAAGGGAATGCTTGGCCTCAGTCCCTGTCCAGGGAAAACAGTCAGACACAGCAGAGCTCAAAGCAGGCACACCTACACTCGGGAACATCTGCTTTAAGAGAAGCAAGTGATGAATATCAATAAATGGTGTTGAGAAAATATTCTCTCCACATCAATAAAAATAATATTAGCTACAGACTTTTCTACATTTAACAAAGTGCCAAGTGGAATAAATATCTGAAAGCCAAGAACAAATTTGAAACCCCCCAGAAATAAATACTGGAGATCTTTTTATGAATTCAATGTAAGGAAAAGTTTCCTAAACAAAATGCATAAGTATAAACTCTATTAATAAGAAGAATGCATTTGACTGATTTAGAATTAAATAAACACTGTGTCAGAAAAAAAGACCTACCTCTTCATTAAAAGTGCAAGAAAGTCTGGAAGTAGATATTATGCATGCAAGCACCATAAATATACACATGAAAGAATAAAGGATACTAATCATTATCCCCAAAGATTTCCTATGCATCAATCAAAAATAAAACAAAAGCAATAAAATATAGAATGACAGAGTTTATTGCATGGGGACTGTTAATGCAAAACATAGCTTGTCTGTCTCAAAGAAAACAAGAGATAGTTTATCCCTGAGCCAAGTGTGGGTAACCACAGCCTAGGAACTGGGACTCAGGTTGCCCTGAGTGCCAAGTTCCAACATAGAGACATTTTCATGAAGTCTTTATGATTCACAAACAAAAGAAAGTCGTAAATCAAAGCGCTTTTAGATAATGTGGTAGAAGCATCAGGTAGGTGGATTATAGGAAAGTTGGGGAGTCTCAGCTACAGCTCCCAGACATGATCTGATAATATTCCCAGCTCTCAGATTGTTGCATTTTTTAATTAATTAATTTATTTATTCTTCTCTTATATATTCTCAGGTTGTTTTAAACCAGTATTCTGTTGTGTTAATACATCCACAAGGGTTACACATGTTAGTCATAAAGACTGTAGATCAGTCCAGAGAATTTGGCTGGGATCTGCAACAATCCAAAATTTTACAATCATTAAATTCTAATCAGGCTATCAACCTCATAGAATCTTTAACACAGTTTTTGTGCAAATTCAGTTCACAAGCCCAAGACTGCCAGCCATTAACAAATAATTAAATGTTCTATGTTCTGACTAGCAGTGATTTAAAAAAATAAATAAGAAACTTGCCTTTGACGTCAACCAATTTTATAAAACTTAAATTGATTTTTCATAAATATATAAAAATAGAAATTTTTAGTATAATAGAGTGGGGGTACAAATTGGTATTATGACTTCTGAGTGAAGTTTACCAACATCTGGGCAACTTTAAAATATGTTTAGCCTACCATACACACACACACACATGTTTATAGTACCCAAACACTGAAAGCAATCTAAAATCAGATAAGTTGTGGTATATAATAACTAAATACTATACAAGAATAAAAAGTGAATGAATATTAACAACCCATTTTATCTAGAAAAGTAATATTAAGTGAAAAAGGAAAATTACAGAATATTAAATATATAACGATACTGTTCAGATAAAGTTTTAAAACTTTATATAATCTATAAACAGATTTATAATAGCACTGCCAAAGGAAAACAAGCCTTATGTTTTGCCTTAGTTAAGGTTTCTATTGCTGTGAAGAGATGCTATGACCAGGAAAACATTTCACTGTGACTGGCTTACAGTTTCAGAGGTTTATTCCATTTTCAACATGTGGAGATGAATGGTAGCATGTAGGCAGACATGGTGCTGGAGAAGGAGCTGAGAGCTCTATATCTTGATCTGCAGGCAGCAGGAGATTGTGTGCAACACTGAGCTTAGCTTGAGCATATGAGACCTCAAAGCCCACCCCCACAGTGGCACATTCCCTCCAACAATGCCACACCTACTTCAACAAGGCCACGCCTCCTAATAGTGCCACTCTCTATGGGCCAAGGATTCAAACACAGGAGTCTATGGGGGCCATACCTATTCAAAACACCACATATTTCATTACTGATTTACTTTTGATAAACATAATTTAAATTTCATGAAGGATAGGTTTGGGTTTATTATTGGTTTAAGACAGGTTTTTATTTTTGATTTATGGAGAATCAAAATTTGTTTATAAATAAAATACAATACTTCAGACTATTTCACATCAAATGATTTCCAAAAGAAAGTTTAACAAATGAATCATTTCAACACACATTATTTCTAAATATAAGAAAGCTTGGTAAGCCAGAACTTTGGTACAGTCATGTACCTTTATCATGAGTAATTCTGAAACTCTGCCCCCAGAAGTAAGAGTGCTAACTCATCCAGAGATTCCAAGACACCTAAGTGAGAGAGAATGAACTCCAGGCTCACACTGGAATAGCAGGACTTTTATGCAAATATTCTTTAACCAATTTTATTGTTTAGTCCGTGATCAAATACATTAGCATTTCCATTGAAATAGAAGAATGCTCTTTACTTTCAAAGTTGTGAATAAATCCATGGTTTATAGATAACTGGAGAGAGAAAAAAATGATAGTCCACAGTTTATTTTTTTTAGTCTGAAATTTAAGCTTCACTAATTACAGTTTCCTTGGAAGCATAAAGGTTTTTATTAAGTCTTGTCACATTTTAATCTACATTTAATTATCGTAGATCCATCTTCAAATGCCTGATGAGAAAGAAAATCACGGCATGTGGTTGCCAAGGAACATGACGAATGCTGCACCACTGGTCTCCGTTCCTGTGGTAGAAGTTGATCAGTATTCCCATGCCATCTCCCAAAATAGATAAACTCATGACACAGGACACAGGAAAGCCTTCCCTCGCTAATCACTAACCATTACAGGTCGCATGAAAGCTTGCTTTCCCTTTGGGCATCACATTCCAACAGCAAAGCTCTTGGGGTCCTGATAATGGCACTTGGGAATCCCCTGAGACACAGGCTCCCCTGACACACAGAGTGATGGCTCAGCTCCTGACAAATCTTTAGGGCTGATGTTTACTGCCGCATCATGCACATCAATCATTCTGCCTCTTGTGCCTTCCAAAGAAAAGGCTCTACACACAGTTCCTGCTGAGGAAACTCACCATGGCTTCCCCCACTGCAGAGAAAGGCAGGTTGTGGGAGTCATATTCCTTGTCTCCCTTGGGACAAAGCCAATTAGGAAGGGGGTGAGGACATCACCTCTCTGATTCCCAGCGGTCTGTAAGCTGGCTTCCTGCGAAAAGCTTAGCTGAGTTTACCCAGATCTCAATTCTGCAGCTGTGAAGTACGGTGCATCAGGTGCCAGGAGTGGGAGCTGAAAGCCAAGGAAAGTGCAAACAGGGGCCTGAGAAGCAGAGGAAGAACATAAGAGGTGTAGGTTGTTAATAAGAAACATCAAAAACTAGAAGCCGAATTTTAGCTGCAAGAAAAGCAGAGACAGGGAGAGGTGTTCACGGGAGCTCTGGGCAGAGATCGTCTACCCAGCCTCGGGGAGTCTTAAAAGGCCCCACCTTCCAATTCACACCTTGCACAGAGCCTTCTTCCTTGTCACAGATAAACAGAGCCTCCATCCTTGTCACCAATATCTTCTAAAATAGCTTACTCCTACCGGACTAGACCAAGGGGTTTAAGAAAAGAAACAATTGCCATTTTTGCTACGTTTAAGAGAACAACAAGGCCCACCCTCATGGATCCATAACTATCTATTCTATTGAGAAATAAATGAAAATATAAAGCCGACACTGTTCATTTCTTTTTGAGCTCTGTTTGCTTACAAGACCTGCAGCGTAGAAGGGCGTTTTTCATGTCTTCCATTGTCTTTTCTGGCTAACACAGATAAGTGGAGGCACAAAGGAAAGCAGGAACATGGAGAAGTCTTCATGGTATTTAGGGCAGTCACACTCCTACCCACCGTTCACACTAATTCACAGACTGCAAGAGGAAACAGATGGGAGAGGTGTAGCAGGCCTGAAGGTTTTCAATAGTAGAGGATTGACAATTGCCAAGACAAAGGAGGAAGGGAGGGAGGGAGGGAAGGAGGGAGGGAGGGAGGGAGGGAGGGAAGGAGGGAGGGAGGGAGGGGACAGGACAGGAGGGGAAGAAGATGGGAGGGAAGATAAGAAACAAGCATTCAGTCGTATTCCTGAATTCACAGACTATTTTCTGATTCTCACATCTGAACCACTCCCGAGTCTCATGACAAGAATGGCGGGCAGAAAGCAGAACAGTCTCCTCCAAAAGGTCTTGAATTGGAACTGTATTTGCAGAAAGACAAAGGAGTCTTGCCTCACGACTGGTTCTTAATTCTCTGTCAAAGTTATTCATAGTTTGACCCAGAATCACATATTTGATTTTTACAGTAAAGGGGGGAAAAGTCATCAAACTCTTCAGAAAGAGCTTCTAGTTTTCAAGCTTTGGTTATGAGTCAACAACCCCACGTGGAAGGACTGAAATCGGAGGAGCACACAGAACAGCCTTAGGTATTCTGAAGACTGTAGCACCAGGCTGCTTTTATTTAAAATCTAAGTCAGTCTTACTATGATGTCATAGCTTTTATGGTCAGCCACAAAATGACTAATGGGCTCTAGCTAAAAAACCCAAAATTCCTTTTTTTTTTCTTCATTGTTATCTTCAGCTAAGGAACCTTATTAGATTTTTTTCCATGAGTCAGTCACTCCTTTAACTCACAATCCTCTCTGTGATTGATTATAATTAGAAAAGCATAGTAAATCAAACTAAAGCAGCAATGAGGTACCATAAATTTAAAAAAAAAGCTTCTTTTACCACCAATCAAACTTAGAAACACTCTATATCCTTCAAAGTTAGCTTTTTCCTTTCCTAACTATACATTAATTAAACTTAAGGGAAATATATACTTAAAAGATCCTTTTCTGCAAAATGTAAGATATAAATTTATAACAGTGTTAGTGTGGTTTGATTGCTTGTGGTGATGCCAAACTTCATGTTAAAACTTACTTTTCAGTGCAACAGTATTAAGAGCTGGACCTTTCCAGGAAGTTGGAGGTGTTTCAGGCACTCCTTTCACGTTTTTATTGTGATTTTTATTGTTGGAAATTATAGTTACATCACTTTCCCCTACCCTTTCCCCCCTCCAAACCCTCCCATGTACAAACAACACTATTTCAAATTCATGGACTCTTTTTAATTGTTGTTACAGTGTGTGTGTGTGTGTGTGTGTGTGTGTGTGTGTGTGTGTGTGTCTTAGTTGCTTTTCTATTGCTGTAAAGAGAAACCATGACCAAGGTGTTTCTTTTGGGGCTTAGTTACAGCTTCAGAGAGTAAGTCCATGAGCATCATGGTGGGAAACATGGCAGCAGGCCTGCCTGCTGGAGAAGCATGGAGAAGGAACTGAAAAAATTACATCCTATCTGTAAGTTGGAGGCAGAGAGAGAGAGATTCACTGGGTATGGAATGGGCTTTTTAAACCTCAAAGCTCACCCCCAGTGACACACCTCCTCCAACAAGGCCACACCTCCTAATCCTTCCCAAAGCAGTTCCACCAACTAGGAACCAAGCGTTCAAATATATGAACCTATGGGGGCCATTGTCATTCAAACCACCTTAATATATATGAATACAACTGATCTATCCATCTAACGTTACTTGCATGTATATGTTTCAGTAGTTCTATCCAGTTATTACACCTAGCTGGATATGACCTGAAGTCTTCCTCACTGAGGACTAGCACATATGGTACCACAAGGTGACATGCAAGCTTCCAAAGGAAAGAAGCAACCAATAGTCCTACCCAGCTATGACACCTAAGAACCACAACAACAACCAGTATGACATGATGACCAATAACTCTCTAACTGGACTTAAGATCCATTCAGCAGGAAGGAAATCATGCCTTATACAGGCTGATCAGGTTATATTTATGAATATGCCATAAGTCATGCACATATATATACATATATATATCATAAGAAACTGTTCAAATTATTTGTTAATAGCACCAATTCTGAAATGCTTAATCCCTAAGAAAAATTAATTTTTATTATCAAATTTATGTGTTCACTTACTTGATTCATAATTACCCAGGTCTGCAAGTGCAGTGAACTAAACCACGAAGCCCCTAACTTCTTATATAATATCCACAGCACCCATGTGACTTTGGTTGCAGATGAAGTCAGGAAGGAGGCAGCTAAGACCATTCAGGTTCAATAAGTCCATAAAGATGGAACCGTGAAATAACAGCATTAATGTTCTTATAAAAAGAAACAGTAGAGAACTCATTATTTCACTCTTTCCTTCCCCACAACCAACTCACAGCAATCTCATAAATAAAAGGTCATATGAGTACCAAGAGAGACGGTAACTGACCAGAAGGCAGGAAAAGAGGCATAGCCCAAAACCTGCCATGCTAACATGCTCATCCTGAACTTCCAGCCTCCAAAACTATGAGAAAGTAAATGTGCAGTGTAAGTCAACAACAGACCACATATGGGATAGTGGTCCTGTGAGATTACAATGGAACTGGAAATTTACCATCACCTAGTGATAGCTGACTCGTGAATTTATTATGCTACATTTTTATTGTTATTTTAGAAAGTATTTCTTCTCTAAAAATGTTTACTATAAAACACTGTGGTGTGTCACCCCGGTAGCAGCCTCATGTGTTGATAACCCTGACTCTTGACTGTATCCAGGCACCATGGTACTGATTCACTGGCTATCAGAGAGATGCACACAAAAACCATGATGAACTGTCATCTCAGCCATTCAGAACGGATACTACCAAAATCAATACTGATGTGGATACAGAGGAAAAAGGGATGGGCATACATAGCTGGTGAGAGAATATAAACTAATAAGTTAGTATACAGAACAATCTGAAGAGTTAAAAAAAACTTAAAAATTAAAAGTGCATCTGCTGTGATCCAACTATCCCACTTTTAGACACACAAATAAAGAAAATTGAGTCTGCATGTAAAGGGGTACTTGTACGTCCATGTGACTAAAACACTGATCACAATAGCAAATATACTGAATCAAACAAATTACCTATCTGGGACAAACAGATGTACTAGTTAGCATTCTCTCACTGTTGAGAAAATATCTGAGGTAAAAAACATTTTTTTAAGAAAGGAAATATTTATTTGGCTCTTGTCTTAGCAATGCCAGTACATAGTCAGTAGGTCCCATTATTTTGAGACTATTACAGTTTAGTAATCAATGTCAGATGCAACTTGTTCACTTGATGGCAGCTGGGAGGCAAAGAAAGAAAGAAGTGACTAGGGTCACAGTATCCATTTAAAAGCAAATTCAATTACTTAACTTTCTTTTACTAGGTCTTCATCTCTCCAAGTCTCTTCCCAGTAGCACCACGGGTTAGAAACCAAGCCCTTAACACATGAGCTGTATGGAGACACTTATCCAGATCATAACAATGATATTTGTGTAAATATGATACATCTAAAATTAGACATTTTTCTGCCATAAAACTTTTTAAACCTGACATTTGCAGCAAAATACATGAAGCTGGGATACTCATAACTAGAGACTGGGAGGGGGAGAGGATAACAGATAGAGGGAGGTTGGATAATACAGTTGGGTAGGATGAATAAAATCTAGTGTAGTTGATAATAATTTGTTCTTTGTTTTGTGAATGACCAAAAGAGAGGGGAGTGTAAAGATTCCACATATAAAGAAATGAGACAGAACTGTAAAGAACTCTGACTTGATCAGTCTATGTTTCATACATGTACAAAAATAACACAAACACACCCACAAGTTTATGTAACCATTACATGTCAACTAAAAGGGAAGATAAACCTAAGCAAGCTGTGAAAACTCACACCCGTTATCCCAGCATTTAATAGGCTGGCATGGGAAAGAGTATTGACACTAGTTTGAGCCAGCCTAAAATACACTATGAGTTCTCAACCAGAGTGAACTATAGAGTAAGCCTGACTCCCAGAAGATCAAAGAAGATCAAAATAAAATGGTGCAATAGTAAAGAAAAAAAAAACCAGAAGTGGTTGAGTGATTGGCCTTCCTCTTTATGGCTTCATGGGACACCCTATGATGATTTCATTCCTCAGAATTCCTCCCCATCAGCAAGCAATGCACACTTGGTAACCGGAGAGACTAAGATGGCAACCAACTGAAAATTAAAGCCCTCAGATCAGCATGTCTGAGAACAAAAATGGATAGAGATGAGGTAAACAATCTCTCATAGCCTTGATAAAGTAGGAACCTCAGGAAGACATGGCCTTAGTGATTTGACTACAGAACCTGTAACGATCTGCATTCAGATCTACTGGAGTTGCTCTAGAGATGTTAGTAACGAAAAAAGTTAAATTACCATGTAAATATATAGAGGTTAGACATAAAAGTACCATATGATCCAACTGTACCACTTCTCCACATATACTAGAAGGCATCAAAGTCATCATATGATACAGATCGTACATACCCGTGGTTATGGTGGCACCATTCACAATAAATGCTAGTGAATCAGTGTAGATTTCCATCAGCTGACGGAGAGTTTTTTTAATATGATATATATAAATAAATTTATGTATGTACATCTTTGCAATAGAATTTTTATTCAACCCTAGAGAAAAAATGAAAAGCTTTTATTCTTAGGAAATCAAACAGACTGGAGAGACATTAGGC
The DNA here is from genome assembly GCA_902168405.1 of Peromyscus aztecus. Lineage (NCBI taxonomy): Eukaryota > Metazoa > Chordata > Mammalia > Rodentia > Cricetidae > Peromyscus > Peromyscus aztecus. Next base: position 7,731 of record CABHPQ010167725.1, on the reverse strand, counting down.
TAGCTAAACCAGACTCTGAAAGATAAATGTCACTTTTTTATATATAGTATCTAGAACAAACAAACAAACACAGCAATAAAAAGGGAAATTATTACAGAAGGTGGGGAAAGCAGGGTAACAGAAGACATTAGGGAGAAGGTATGATCAAAGTACATAGGATCATGATATGCATGTATGAAAGTATCACAACAAAACTCATATTCTATGTGATTAATATGCACTAAAATCACATAAATATTAAACACATTGAAACCTACAAATACAAAAATATACTGCTAAGTAATTAATGGCAATAAAATAAAAACATCCTGAACATGATAAAATGCATAAACATCACCTATCTTAGAAGAACTTTAGACATGTGCCCCTCAAATTCTGAAAAGAGGCAATCATCCATTATTGTTGCTATGGATCAACAGAGCAGAGGGGTGCTGGGAGGTGCTTCCCTCACCAGCACTGCCCCAGGCTCTGTCATCTGAATACCATAGCAAATAGCAAATCTGCTTGTGCGTAGAGAGACCCTCGCCAGGTCCCCGAGAAACACTGCTATAAATTCTGGCCTTTGTCACTACATAAGAGCTCAAATGTAATTTTTTTCCACAAGAGAGACAGATAACACATTGTTGCTACTAGTGATTCTTTTTAAAAATTTATTTATTTTTATTTTATGTGTATGAATGTTTTGTGTGATGTGTATCATATGCATACAGAACCCAGGGAGGCTAGAAGAAGGTGTTGGTCCCCTAGAATGGTTGGTAGCTGTTGCACCGGTACTGGGAATGGAACTCAGATCTTCTGCAAGAGCAGCAAATGATTTTTAAATGCTGAGCCACCATCTCTCCATCCCCTATCAGTGGTTCCAATGCTCTATGTTTATAAATTAAATAAAATTAATAGATAAGATAACCCACCTACACGTGTAACTCCAGATTACACGTTATAGATTTAAATTACATTATATCCATGTATACAAAATCTTTACTATATTTCCAAACAACAATAAATGGAAGGCAATTTGTAATCAAATATGCATTTCAACATGGAACTCCTTGGACACAACTACTGTACAAGGTATGATGAAAGCAAGTGACACATGCCTTAGAATAAAAAAATCACAACAGCTGAGATTTCCATAAAGAAAGTCTCCTGCTGGCATCATGCACTGGCATTTCCTTCAGAGGTGTGATTTTTCAAACTAACGAGCAATTCTTTGTGAGGTGATGAGCTTAAGTATAATCTTCCCTTGATTTACTCAGCAGTTTCAGTCATGAAAAATGTAGTATATATAAACCCATGCAAAAAAGTGTGCTTACATATGGAGAACTGGTTTTGGCAGCTAGATTCAATTAGGTACAGGAAATTTTATGACACATGAATGCCTGGTTAGACAGTCAAAATTTATGGGAGTCGCAGGACAAGTCTTGATTGCATGGGAATGCCTGTCCACTGTAAAGAATCTAACAGCCTTGATAGCTGCTACTACATCCATTTCTCACATGATGAGGGCCTGAAACGCCTCACAAATTTAAAAAGGCCCTCATAAGGTTCTTTCTTTTAAATATAACTCTTTTATTATGTTTTGAGAATTTTGTACATGCATACAATGGATTTGATAAATTCACCCCCCTTCTCATTCTCCCTTCCCACTCCTCCCAATTTTGGGGGGTGGGTGTGATTTTCGAGACAGAGTTTCCCTGTGTAACAGCCCTAGCCATCCTGGAACTAGCTCTGTAGACCAGGATAGCCTGGAACTCACAGAGACCCTCCTGCCTACTGTGAGATGTTCTGTATGCTGTTAATCTATGTTGCTCTGATTGGTTGATAAATAAAATGCTGATTGGCCAGTAGCCAGGCAGGAAGTATAGGTGGAATAAACAGACAAGGAGAATTCTGGGAAGAGGAAGGCTGAGTGAGGAGATGGCAGCCTGCCATCCAGGGAGCAGCATGTAATGACACACAGATAAAGCCTTGGAAAACATAACAAATTATAGATTAACAGAAATGGGCTGAGTTTAAGTATAGGAGCTAGTCAATGGTAGGCCTGAGCTAATGGCTGAGCAACTTTAATTAATATATAAGCCTCTGTGTGTTTAGTTGGGTCTGAGCGGTTATAGGACCAGGTGGGGCACAGGAATTTCATAAGTGGCTGTGGGACCTTGGTGCTGGGTGAGCACAGGAAAATTTCAGCTACACCTGCCTCTGCCCCCTGAGTGCTGGGATTAAAGGCATGCTCCACCACTGCCCGGCCCACCCACCCCTCCCAATTTTGTGTCCTCTTTTTTCCCCCAATGACCCATCAAGTCTTATTTTGCTGCTTATATTCTCTTGGGCCTGGGGCCATTCACTGGAGCATGGTAAACCCACCAGGTGCCAGACCCTTAAAGAAAATTGACACTTCCTCCCTGAAGATATCAACTGCCCATAGCTCCTCAGCTAGAAAGTGAAACTCAGTGAGCCCCTCTCTCCTCCATACTGGAACATTAACTTGCCTCATCTTGTTCAGGTCTTATGCAGGCAAGCACTATGAGTTTCTGAGTGCAGCGTCCTGTCATGTGCAAAAGACACTGTTTTTCTCAGTCCTCCAAACCTCTGGCTCTTACAGTCTTCTCATCTGCCTCTTCTGAGGTGGTTCCCAAGGTTTAGAGGTGTAAGATAATGAGGATGTCCCATTTATGGGTTAGCATTTCACATAGACCTGTTTACTGCTCTTTGACAAGTTGTGAGTTTCTGGGTTAACCACTGTCCACTGCTCAAAGAAACTTCTCAGATGAGGTCTGAGAGTGGCACTAATCTGTAGCAATAGACGTGTGAACTGAAAGGGGAGCTTTATAGTACTTCCTAAGTTTCTGATCGCTCCCTTGGGAGTGGGAGACATTTTTTGGAGCCCTAAAAACAGCTTTATCATTTCTCCAACCTTTGGCTCCTCCCCAGTAAACACACCTCAAATCTCATTCTCCCATCTATGAAACAAAAGCATTAAATAGACTCCTTAAAGCTATGGTGAGGGCTGAATCTGATTTAGCAAATAAATGTGTTTTGTTCTAGTTATTTAAAGGCAGGGTACTCTTCAGAACTGAAAGATAAATTAGAGTCATTGGAGCCAGGCAAGGTGCATGCCTTTAATCCCAGCACTTGGGAGGCAAAGCCAGGTGGATCTCTGAGTTAGAGGCCATCCTGGTCTACAGAGTAAGTTCCAGAATGCCAGTGACTACACAGAGAAACCCTGTCTCAAAGAAGAAAAAGTTATTGGCTGTTGTTTTGTTTTACTTAAATAACCTGTTCAGAGTTTATCTTGAAACCTTCTTATTTAGCACTTAGCACTGTGCACATAGTAGGTGTGTTATGAACATTAATTGAGTGAACACTGTCAGGGTTTTCTACCAGCATATTCTTTCATGACTTTTCTCTCCCTTTCTGCTGTTTTGGAATAAGTTTCCTAGACTACAGCATCCTTTAATAAGTTGATGACATTCTACTATGTAAAATCCATCTCTCTCCTTCAGTTGAAGTTCATATGAAGTTAGGACGCTCTCTCTTGTGTGGCACAGAAACCATCATTTTTGTCAGCTTCTCCACTGAGTTAACATTGCCTCTTAAATTCAATATGCTATCCTATTCTCATCGTTAAATTGTATTCTGTGTTCATATCTTGTGAGTGTCAATAGATCACTGGTTTAATGGAGTGTGGTAAATGAGTTCTTAATTGATTATTGTTCTCATTAATCATTGCACAGCCAACAAGAAGATCCATGAGAAACATAATGTGCTGCCTCAGAGCACAGCATAAAGTCTGGCTGAAAGGCACAGGAATATAATTTTGAAAGCCCAGAAACCCCAGAGCCCTACATATCAGAATGATATTGACATTGGGATTTTTTAACTTAGTCAAAGTGTAATTTGGTTTTTCAAAATGTCTATAATAAAAAAAGATGTTTGAGATGCAATTTCCTGATGAGAATTGGTTTTTCACACACACACACACACACACAGAGAGAGAGAGAGAGAGAGAGAGAGAGAGAGAGAGAGAGAGAGAGCAATATTTTGAGACATTCCAAGAGTTACCTGACAGCCACTCATGTGTCAGTCTGTGACTGCATATTGTACTGAGTCAGTCCCCACGGTACAAAAGTTTACCTGTTGGCGAGGGCTCTGCAGTCCACTATCACTACTACATAACCAGTGACAAAGAGATATTCCCCAATGCTTCTAAAGCATACTTTATGAAAAATGTCCTTGCAGGGGAGTGAATGCAAGTCCTTTCATTTCAAGCACTTGAAAAGAACACTAAGAATATTGAGAAAATTGTGCTTATCTCTTTTTAATAGTGAATCTATTGCTTCATCTTTTTATAATTTTCTGCCATTGTTGTACTCACAATGCTATTTCGGGTATCTAGTTCAGAGAAGTCAATGTTAATCTGTTATATTGCTAAAGAAGCCAAGGGTTAGAAATTTAAATTTAACTAAAGCTAAAAGGCTAGAACATAGTAGGAGCAATATTTAATTCCTGATATTTTGACCAATAGTGATATTCTCTTTACATCACTCCCTTAGATATTCAATACTACATGTATAATGTACTCCATAATGCAATCCTCTGTGCTCATAATTGTATATTTGTCTTAATTTGCTCAAAGCCTGAAACCATATTGTATGTGAATGGCCAAGAGCTTAAGAGTCATTATATTTCCCTTTTGACCATGTGAAAAAAAAGTCATGATAAAATTTTGTTGCATCTGGAGAGATAGGTCATGAGTATGGTAAAATACTTACTTTACAAGCATGAGAACTTGAGTTCAATCCCTGGCATCCATATAAAAAGCTAGGCACAGTGGTACATGCTTATAATCCCTGGGCCAGAGTGCCAGTGACAAACAGGCCCCCGAAGCTCACTAGGCAACCAGCTTTGCCTAAGTAGCAAAATCCAGGTCCCAGCAAAAGACAATCTCAACAACAAGATGCTCAGCTCCTGAGAAACAATACCCAAAGTTGATCTCTGGTATTTATATACACACATACACACACACACACACACACACACACACACACACACACACAAATACTTTGTGTCACTTCATATAAATTATTTAATGACATACTACAGATGGCCCTCTAGCATTCTGTATATTGTAGATAGACAAAGAATCCCAACTTATCTCCTGTGAGCACTTTGTGGTCCTGGGACTAGAACTTCCGCCAGTCAACAGGATTTGTCTACTGCTATCAGACACGAACAGGATTTGGTTCCTGCCATAGACCCCACCAATGCTACCACAATTCATAGACCTGGAATCTGTTTTACTATTGTTGTTGTTCGGTTTTTGAGACAGTGCTTCACTGTGTCGTCTAGGCTAGGGTGAAACTTCTTATGTAGTTCAGGCTGTCCTGAAACTCACAATCATCTGTGTCTCAACCTTCTGAGTGCTCACTCCAGGCTTACAAGCTACCATGCCTGGCTTTAGATGTCATAAATGACACTATCAACCAAGCAAAAGCAGGCTAGAGTCAGGTGTCTCTCCTCTCTGCTCTCCCTCGCCACCTCTTAGTTCTCTCTAACTACAAAGGCAGAAAATGAAGGCTTAAAAAACAAAAAACAAAAAAACAAAAGCAAAAAAAAAACACACACACAATGACTGCTTCATAAAGAATCATGATGAATGCAAACTAAAATTTTGCTAAAAAAAAAAATAACTTGTCAAAGAAAATGTATTCTGTACATTATTCATCGGCTGATTGACTTTTGGTGACTTTATTTAGAAGTCCCTAATCCCAAACCACAGTAATCGGTATCTCACAGGTATGTCTATAGCACAGGTACAGTCAATCACTACCCTATTTGGTTTGATTCAGTGTCATGATTCATACAAATTTGAGTGTGCTCAGAGAATATTAGGAAAGCTGTGGATTAAAATGCTCCCCATTCGTTTTATACACAAACAAAGGGCCATGTGAACATGGAGTGAGTTGTAATCTTACCACTGTATGGATAGGCACTGATAATGACATGAGCCCAGTGGAGACACATGACATTGGGAAAAAAATCAATCAAATTATAGAGTTGAAAACACAAAAGGTGCTATCCCTGAAGACAGGTGTCCTGGACTCCTTAGCAGTATGACTGCTTTCTTACTCCATGATCCATACATTAATTATTACAACAAAGCACAGACAATATTTTTCAATAGCACACAAACATAAGTATTCATTATCATCAAATAGGTTCAAAACTTTCCCCCCAAACTATTGTATTTTAAGTGCACTGATTCCTTCAATATTTAGTATCACTTCAATTTAATTTTCACTGCACTGTAAATATATCCGTATGACCATTGTACAAGCTTAAGATCTAAAGGAAAACAACATATAAATATAAAAATTAACAACATGGGCCACATAAGAAATTAGAAAATGTTCTGAAAGTAATGCACTTGTGATATCAGGAAACACTATTCTGACTGCCAAACAGATATACAGTAAATTCATTACAAAAATTACTCAGTTTATTGTGACTAATGAGTGCTGCTGTGTGTGTCTATGAATAGAGTTTGATTTGGAAGCTTTGTGTTAATTAGCACACACATTCAAAGAGGACTAAAAAATTACTTTACCCCAAAGAATAGATAGGATTATCTAATAACTCTTTTTCTAAAAATTACTGCATGCATATGGCCCCCAAATCTATTTTCTCACTTCAACTCATCACTTAGGAATTCTGCCATCACCCCAAATCTCATTAAGAGGTTATTTTCCTAGGTAGCTAGGCACCATGAATTTCATTCCTTTGAATAATCTTTTTATGCTCCAACTGTACCTTTAAAAACTTTGATCTATAAGAAAATTATTTTCAAGTTATGTTGATGTCGTTTAAGTTGAATGACAGTATTTATTCCAGTTCCTCATTGTGTATTCAGATCTCTATTAAAAAAGAGGAATAAAAAAATCCCCTTTAGCTCAGATCATTTTTTAGCTCTATCATTAGGAGGATTATTTACATGAAAAAAAAGCAATTTCTAACCATTTCAGATATTGAATACGATTGTCCTCCCTCTCCCTCCGTTAGAGACAGGAGGCTGGCAAAGGCATGGAGAGAGGCTGCTGCTGCCCCTGGCTCGGGAAAAGGAGCAAGAGGAAGACTTCGGGAGAATCTCTGGAGAGTTCTCCCCGATGAAGGCACGTGACCCCCTATAGGTGTGTGCGGAGCTCTGTGCCCCCTGACCTGGGAAACACAGACAACAAACTGCTCCCTGCAACACACTGGAATCCCAAATCTGGACACTCAGCTGGAAAACAGCTCCGCAAAGCCCCCTACCTAATTCCTGGGGTTCCTACAAGGACATTCAGAATAAATGTTGCAGACATAAGAGAAAAGAGGTAGGAAGGTCAGAGGAAAATTGGTATCAAAGGGAAAAAGATTTTTTTTTCCCTACAGACCCTAGAACATGAATTAATTGACACTGTGAAAGCAGGATCCAAAACCAAAAGAGAATTCATAACACCTTTTAAGAATTGCAACTATAGCTGAGCTTTAGCAAAACTGTCCTCCTAGGATATGCTTGGCTGTGTAGAATGAAACACTACCCATCTGTCCTAACTCAATTCCAATACCACCTCCTCCAAGAAGATTCCAGCTTGGAGTCCGTCATTCTGTCTGAAGGATGGCAGCCCCAATCTGTCTCCTCACTCTCTCAAATCCTCTCTCACTCAACACCATGTTATTGCTATTTGTGTTCAT
>CABHPQ010167724.1:13033-40178 GCA_902168405.1 Peromyscus aztecus | reverse complement strand
TTAGTCATCAGGGAAATGCAAATCAAAACGACTCTGAAATACCATCTGACACCTGTCAGAATGGTTATGATCAAAAAACACTGATGACAGGTTATGTTGGAGAGGATGTGGAGAAAGGGGAACACCCCTCCACTGTTGGTGGGAATGCAATCTGGTACAGCCACTCTGGAAATCAGTATGGCAATATCTCAGAAAATTGGGAATCAACCTACCTCAAGACCCAGCTATACCACTCTTGGGCATATACCCAAAGAATGCTCAATCACACCACAGGGACACATGCTCAATTATGTTAATAGCAGCTTTATTCATAATAGCCAGAACCTGGAAACCACCTACATGCCCCTCAACTGAAGAATGGATAAAGAAAATGTGGTACATATACACAATGGAGTACTACTCAGCAGTAAAAAACAATGATATCATGAAATTTGCAGGCAAATGGATGGAACTAGAAAATATCATCTTGAGTGAGGTAACTCAGACTCAGAAAGACAAACATGGTATGTACTCACTCATAAGTGGATACTAGATGTAAAGAAAAGGATAACCAGACTACAACCTACAGCTCCAGAGAAGCTAGCTAACAAGGAGGACCCTAAGAGGGACACATAGATCGCCCAGTGAAGGAGAAATAAATGAGATCTACATGAGCAAACTGGGGGTGAGGAGTGGGGGGGTAATGGAAGGCAAGGAATGGGGTATGAGAACATAGGGGAACTGGAGGTTTGAGTTGGAACAGGGACAGAGTGGGAGAGCAAGGAAAGAGATACCATGATAAATGAAGGCATCGTGGGAATACGGAGAGACAGGGTGCTAGGGAAGTTCCCAGGAATCCACAAGGATGACCCCACCTTAGACTACTAGCAATAGTCGAGAGGGTGCCTGAACTGGCCTATTCCGGTAATCAGATTGGTGAATACCCTAACTGTCATCATAGAGCTTTCATCCAGTAACTGATGGAAGCAGATGCAGAGATCCACAGGTGGGTGCTAGGTTGGGCTCCAGGAATCCAATCGATGGGAGAGAGGAGGAATTCTATGAGCAAGGGACATCGAGTTCATGATGGGAAAACATACAGAGACAGCCAGCCAAACCAGTGGAAACTCATGAACTGTGGACCAATAGCTGTGGAGCCCCCATGGGACTGGACTAGGCCCTCTGTATAGGTGAGACAGTTGTTTAGCTTGAACTGTTTAGGGGGTCCCTAGGCAGAGGGATCGGGATCTGTCCCTGGTGCATGAGTGGGCTTTTTGGAGCCCAGTGCCTAGGGTGGAACACCTTGTGCAGCCTTGGTGTAGCGGGGAGAGGTTTGGACCTGCCTCAACTGAATGTACCAGGCTCTGCTGACTCCCCATGGGAGACCTTGCCTTGGAGGAGGTGGAAATGGAGGGTGGGTAAGGGGGGAAGGCTGGGGATCAGGAGGAGGGAGGAGAGGGGGATCTGTGGTTGGTATGTAAAATGAATAGAAATTTTCTTAATAATAATAATAATAAAAAGGATGTTGTTTGAATCTTAGATGGTATTACAATAAAAAACCCATTGGTTCATAGTTCATGTGTTTCCATTCATTTGGCTATTTGTCCCTGTGCTTTATCCAACCTTGGTCTCAACAAATCTCGCTCATGCAAACCCTCCTCTTTCTCACTAATTGGACTCCCGGAGCTCCACCCGGGGCCTAGCCGTGGATCTCTGCTTCCAGATCCCTCAGTCATTGGATGGGGTTTCTAGTAAGACAATTAGGGTGTTTGGCTATCCCATCACCAGAGTGGGTCAGTTCAGACTGTCTCGACCATTGCCAGCAGTCTATTGTGGGGGTATCTTTGTGGATTTCTGTGGACCTCTCTAGCACTTTGCTTCTTCCCCTTCTCATGTGGTCTTCATTGATCATGGTCTCCTATTCCTTGTTCTCCCTCTCTGTTGTTGATCCAGCTGGGGTCTCCCACTCCCCCAAGCTCTCTTTCCCTCAACCCTCGCCCTTCATTTCCCTCACTCATGTCCTGACTGTTCATGAAGATCTCATCCATTTCTCCGTCATTGGGCGATCCCCGTGTCTTTTTTGGGGTCCTATTTTCCAGGTAGCCTCCCTGGTGATGTGAGTAGCAGTCCAGTCATCCTTGCTCCACATCTAGTATCCTCCTATGAGTGAGTACATACCATGTTTGTCTTTCTGAGTCTGGGTTTCCTCACTCAGGATGATTTTTTTCTAGATCCATCCATTTGCCTGCAAACCTCATGATGTCATTGTTTTTCTCTGCTGAGTAGTATTCCATTGTGTATATGTACCACATTTTATTAAGGGGCCCCCAACTGGATCAGGCCCTCTGAATGGGTGAGACAGTTGATTGGCTTGATCTGTTTGGGAGGCATCCAGGCAGTGGGACCGGGTCCTGTGCTCATTGCATGAGTTGGCTGTTTGAAACCTGGGGCTTATGCAGGGTTGCTTGGCTCAGCCTGGGAGGAGGGGACTGGCCCTGCCTGGACTGAGTCTACCAAGTTGATCTCAGTCCTCGGGGAAGCTTGTCCTGGAGGAGGTGGGAATGGGGGGTGGGTTGGGGGGAAGGGGAGGGGGGCGGGAGGGGGGAGAACAAGGGAATTCGTGGCTGATATGTAGAACTGAATGGTATTGTAAAATAAAGTAAAATAAAAAAAACCCAGATCCAGATATTGGGGGGAAAGCTGAATCATCAGAGAAGCAGAGCAAGCCACAGCCAACCTCACCTCTCCAACTCCTCAGCTGATCCTGTTTCCTCTGACTGAAAGCCTCAGAGTGTTCACCCAAAAGGGTCTCAGCTGAACTGCTTTAGTACCTGTTTCCTCATGCCATATATACCTTTCTCTGCCCTGCCATCACTTCCTGGGATTAGAGGCCAATGTTCTTCCCAGTACTGGGATTAAAGGTGTGTGCCACTACTGCCTGGCTCTGTTTCCAGTGTGGCCTTGAACTCACAGAGATCCAGAGGGATCTCACCTACTGAATGATAGGATTAAGGGTGTGTGCCACCACTGCCTGACCTCTATGTCTAATCTAGTGGCTGGCTCTGTCCTCTGATCCTCAGACAAGCTTTATTAGGGTACACAATATATCACTACAAGAAGATTAAAAAAATACATTTATTTCTCATAGTTTTGAAGGCCAGGAAACCTAAGATCAGATGATAGTATGATTGAGTTCTGGTGAGGGTCCATTTTCCGGTTTCCCCAGGAAAGGAGGGTAAAGAGAGAGTTAATATCATATTAACTATTGTGGGCTTGTAGTTGATTTCTTCTTTGTACTTGTATAAACTTTCTAATTTTTATAAATAAGTTATAATTTTATATCTATATAGGGTTACTTGAGGGACTTTATGATGATTACATTAAGTTTATAAAGACTGAGTAGAAAGAAGCAATGAAACAGGCCCAATTCTATTAGATCATAATGCAAACTTAGAACAAATAATCCATATACTTTTATTCAGTACCCCAAACTGTGCTAGGAATCAGGAAGAAAGTGATGATTTCGAATAAGTGCTCTGTGGTGGTTTAAATGAGAATGACCATCTCTTAGTTAGGCTTATCATTGATGCAATGAAACACCATGAACAACACAACTTGAGGAGAAAAGAATTTATTTAATGCTTTCTCATCACCTTCAGTGGTTATTGAAAGAAGTGGAGACAGGAACTCAAAGAGGGCAGGAACCTAGAGGCAGGAGCTGATGCAGAGGCCATGGAAGACTGCTGCCTACTGACTTGCTCCCCCTGGCTTGCTCAGTCTTCTTTTTTAAATAGAACCCAGTACTACCATCCTAGGGGTGGTCCCAGAGACAATGGGCTAACACATTAATCCTTCATTAATTACATTAAGAAAATGTCCTACAGGCTTACCTACAGCCCAGTCTTATGGAGCCATTTTCTCAGTTGAGAAACTAGCTTGTGTCAAGTTGACAAAAAACTAGCTAGTACAGCTCCACCTTCCCCCACTAGGCTCATATGTTTGCATGCTTGCCTCCCACTTAGTGGAAATGTTTGGGAAGGATTAGGAGGAATGGCTTTATTGGAGTAGGTGTGGCCTTGTTGACAGAGGTATGCCACTGGGAATAGGCTTTGAGGTTTCACAAAAGTCCATGCCAAACCTTGTCTCCCTGCCTTTCTCTCTGCCTGCCGCTTGTATATCAGGATATAAGAGCTCTCAGCTACTGCTCCTGTGCCATGCCTGTCTGCTTCCTGCCATGATGATCATGGACTAACCCTCTAAAGCCCCCAATTAAATGCTTTCTTTGATAAGAGTTGCCGTGGTCACGGTGTCTCTTCACAGCAATAGAACAGTAACTAAAACAAGCCTCCCTCTCATGGAAGAAACAGAATAAACAAATAAATTAGTAAGATAATTCAGCTCGGGTTAAGTGTTATGATGAAGCCTGAGAGGGCGTGTTTTGTGGGAGGCCAACATTAGCTATATAGAGTATTCAAAGAAGGCTTGTCAGAGTGGGAACATCTAAGGTGAGACAAAGAGCAACTTGCCCAATTTTCTGCAGCAGAATATTCCAGGCAGATGGAACAGCAACCACAAAGTTCAAGGTAAGCATAGACTTGGTGGAATCAGGGATTGGGCTGACTCTAATAGTAGAAATGAGTATGCAAAGAGTCAAGGCAAATTGTGATGATAATTTGGACCTGCTGAATTGTTGTAAGAAGAGTACCACACATATAAAGTATTATTGATACTCTTCCAACATGACGAGAATAACCACAGTGATGAAATAGCACTAAGACCACATAGAAAGTCTATGTGAATACAGCCTTCAATTCCCCATTCATCTTAAATTCTTTTTAAGTCACATATATTATTATGTAGACATAGTATCCTGATCATTTTTTATAATTTTTATAATTTTATGTCTTAGGAAGAGCTGTAGTATTTGGATGGGAAATGTCTCCTACAGGTTTAAGCATTTGAACAGCTGATCTCATGTTGGTGGCACTGTTTGTGTGATTATGGAACATTTAGGATGTGGAGGAAGTACATCACTGGGGACAGTTTTGAGAGTACATAGCCTCACTACACTTCTAGTTTACTCTTTTGGCTTCCTTTATGACCGCACGTGATCATTCCATTTCCTGCTCCGTTGGACTGCTGCCACGCTTTCTTTATCATTAGGGACCCCCTCTCTGGAACCCTAAGCCATATCTTCCAAATGTTGCTTATGGGTCAGGTATTTTATCATAGCAACAGAAAAGTAAGTAATGCAGGTCCAAATGTATTGCTGTAGATAAAAACAGAATAAACAAGAAAGCAAGCTGCTTTCCCTGTTAATTGCCCACACCCATGTGGAATCACAGAAGTGCCAGTACTAACCTTTGCTGGTGCCTGAGTTTTGGGTACAGTCTAGGTTGGAATACATTATCTCTGAAATGTTAAATTTGCATTCCCAAACTTACAGCTAAAAAGCCAATTGTGAAGCTGTTTCACACCGGTGACAACGATGACTGAAAGAGACCATGAAGAAGTACATTGGACTGATGGAGTAAGAGTCTGAGGTGTAGCTGGCCAAGTTTGTCACATTGAACTGAGTCTATGGCACAACTGAAGGTCTCTTTAAAGAAGCTAGAATATCAGGTGACTGTTATTCAACAACATCTTTCTCCATGAGTCCATGATCACAGCAGCAGTAGAGAGACAGGGTAAAGCTGCTTGGACAAATCAGGAATAACATCCCCCAATCAAGCCTAGAGATGGAAGGAAGTGGACTTTCTATTCAACTCACACATGGAAAACCATCTATATCTATAACTTCCTTGAACATAATAGTTCGGCAATGTCTTTTTTTTTAAACTTACTAAAGAACACACATGTGGCAGGGGAACCATATTTTGTAAAAACAATATGTGAGCTACTAGAAAATGTAGACAAACAGACACTGATGTGTGTAACTGGGTAATTAATACTGTAATTCACCTTGTTCTGAGTAGATTAGTCCATTCCATAGTCTCTAAAGTGTTTTGTGCTTCTTGTTCTGGGAGGTAACCCAGGGCAAGAGTAAAAGGTAGAGAGAAGAATGGGTGTCCATGAAGCTTCGTGCTTTTCTGTCAGCTCATTAATGCCTTCCCATCTTCAACAGCAGAGTACTCTGATTCCCCTCCCCCATTCATAACTATATCACATTTCTTCAGTGATTTATTTTCCTACTCAATGCTGTAGGGCAATGACCAGGGAGAAAATGAAGTACCTTGGGAAATCTTCAAGTGTTTAGATTCTGCAATGAACTCTAACTGAAAGATTTTGAGCTGCAGTGTTCTGTAGAAGAGTTTGGATGATTGTAGGAGCTTTAGAGAAATTTATTAATGGAAAAACAAGGTAACAATTCAAATTTCCATGAGTTTTGGTTTTATGAAGCAAACTGTCCAAGTCACCAATAAAAATGTCTCATAAATATTAAAATCAGGAAAAATATGCATCAGTGTGTATAATACATTTACAATGATTGTATATAGTCAGGAACATATTTATGTTTTAAATATTATAAAATTTTGTTCTTTTTGTTTATTATTTCTTAGATCAATTTGATATAAAAATTTTCCTCATCCAGAAACCATAATATTGTTCTTCTGAGAAATTTATTTTATGATGATTCAGTTTATTTTTTATTCCTAGGCATCATATAGAAAAATTCTTAACTATGTCTTTTTTTCTAGTAAATTTGAAGAAGGTTCAATTGTATAATAACTAGTTCTCTATTATGTTCTTCTAGACATGCCTGAAGAGATTTACTGTCCATAGGGATGGGCCAGGTGAAATAAATAATGCATGTTATAATGGGAGGTTATTATGGTATTGTAAACCAATACCTGACTGATATGCTGTATAATGTGTTTGTTACAGAGGCTTAGATATATTAACTACATGGGAGAAAAGTATGGAAAGGAGTTGGGAAGGAAAAGAAAAATGATAAAAATATTCTATTGCTTTATAGGCTGTCAGACATTCTTATACCATTTACCTGAACACCAGGCCTATAGGCAGAGTTTTTCTTTGTCTCAGCAGCTGCTCCCAAATAACCATTCAGAGACTTATTATTAATTATAAATGTTCAGCCGATAGCTCAGACTGGTTACTAGCTAACTCTTGTATTTTAAGTTAACTCGTATTTCTTTTTTTAAAATCTATATTTCTTATCTACACTCTGCCATGTGGCAGTACCTTTTTTCAAAATGGTATGTTCACCTTGCTTCTTTCTGCATCTCCTCCCAACTGAGAAAACCTCCTCTTCTTCCTCACACTCTCTTTTTTTCTGCAAGTCCCACCTAACCTCTACCTGTCCAGCTATTGGCCAGTCAGCTTCTTTATTAACCCAATCACAGTGACACATATTCACACAGTAAAGGAGGAAAGTATGGAAAGGAGTTGGGAAGGAAAATAATAGTGATAAAAATATTCTATTGCTTTATAGACTGTCAAACGTTCTTATAGTATTTTACCTGAACACCAGGCCTGCAGTACTTGAAGTAGCCTGTGTTGTAATGTCGTCTTGTAGGTGTGGAAATGAAGCATGGAGAGATCCTTCACTTTGCAAAGCTACAAGTGGTGGAAGTGGATGTTCATCATGGCTTTAGTACTATAGTAGCAAAAAGTGGGCCAGACAAGCATGGAGTAGTGGGAACAGGACTTGAGTTTGTTAAAATCCCAGGTTCTAGTGCACATAACAAGTACAAATGCTTCAGAATTCTCAGAAGGGATCAGAGTACACATTCATCTCTTTCAGTCCCAGGCTGGAGGATGAGGGTGAACAGTCAGGATCAATCTTGCATCTTTATGGACCTGAGAGTTGGAAGATAGGTCTTTCAACCAAGAAAGGGAGCAGCTGTGGACTGAGGAAGGGAATCTAGAAGCATTACTAGCATTTTAGGGGAGAAAATTGCTTGTTTCAAGGAGCTGTCATATACATTGCATGGTGTTTAATAGTTACTATTAGGTATTACCTACTCTACCTACTAGGGCATTGCCTCTCATCTCCAGTACCATATTCTCAGACATTAGCTATTGTTCTCCAAGAGGCAGAATTACTGACAGTTGAGAACTATTATTTAAAGCAAACTAAATTGAATTAAGTAACCAAGATAGTATGCCTTGAGTTTACCTGCTGATGTGTAGATTGTATCTCAATATCCCCCTCAACCGTTAAAATATAGTTATTCTGTAACTGTGGGCTATTGGTTTCAAAACCTCCTGCAGATAACAAAATATATGCATGCTTCAGTCCCTTATGTAAAATGTCATAGTAGTCACATTCCCCTAGGCATGTCCTCCCACATTTTTTTAGGCATGCCCAAGCTTTTGACATTAACTGCGAGATCATCATCTACGAAGTTCATGCTTGAGAACAATGCACAAATGCGTTTCAAAAAAGTGCACAAAACCACCCTCATAATATTTTAACTAAGTTTATATATATATTTTTTGCATTGGACCACATTGATAGTTATCCTCTGCTTCATACAGTTGTTGTCCACAGGTTTCATAGGCCTGTTAGATTACTTATAATAGCTAACACAATGAAAATGTGGTCTAAATAGTTTTTAGACCATATTGTTAAGGGAATAGTGAAAAGAAAAATTTGTGCACATATAGTACAGTTTTCGTGTGTGTATGCATGTATGTGTGTGTGTTCCCATGTGTGTAGGCAGGTGTATATGCATGTACTCATGAAGACCCAAAGTTGACTTCGGGTGTCTTCCTCCATTGTTCTCTACTTTATATTTTGAGGCAGCGTCTCTCATTGAATTTGGACTCACTGTTTCACGAGGCTAGCTAGCTTGCTCTGGGGATTTTCTGTCTCTGCACCTTGTGCTGGAATTCCAGGCTGGCCACCATGCCTAGCTGACTTCCATGTGGTTCTGGTGATCAGAACTCTGCTCCTTATGTTTTCATAGCAAGTGTTTTACACACTGAGCTCTTTCCCTGGCCTTTGAGCACAGTCTTACTTTTTTTCTGAGACAGGATTTCTCTGTGTAACCTTGGCTGTCCTGGAACTCAATCTGTAGATGAGGCTGGGATTGAACTCACAGAGATCTGCCTGCCTCTGCCTCCTGAGTGCTGGGATTAAAGGTGTGAGCCACCACCACCTGGCTATTTTTTTAAATTGTATTTTTGATCAAGAGTTGGTTGAATCTGTGGATGTAGGACCCTTAGATGTGGAGGCTGAGTGTATGTTTTTAAGGCAATGAGCTCCAACTGCCAAACATACACTCATTGAACCATCTTCTACAGGTGAGGAACATCAGGAAAAAAAATATGAGGGGAAATTATGGTCTCAAGAAAAAGGACTTTGGAGGAAACCCCTAGATTGCTAAAATACTAGCAACAGAGTAGTAATTGAAGCAGAAGTTTCTCAAGTCCCTACCTATTATAAGCAATGTCACTGTCCCCAGGCCTGTAAAATGGTGTTATATTTTTGAAAGACCATCTGTCTTTGACTGTGGCATCTGAAGTCACTGCTTCAGCTGCTTCATCACAAAGGCCGGGCCACCCATTCAGAAGTGTCTGATGAGAACAGTCTCTCAGGAAAGAGAGACAAGTAAAAGCATCCAGATGATACGATTTTGATCCTCTTCAGAGAGGGAGGCAACTTGTACATTTCATAATCACTAGAATAGGGGATTTGGATGCTTTATTGTAGTGGATAAACATTTGAGGTGAAAGATGCACCAAATACTCTGATTATATCATTACACAATGTATGCACGCATTAAAACATCACTCTGTGTCCCACAAATATGTATAATTATTATGTAAAGCTTAAAAGAGTCTGTGGCTGATGAAAAGGCAGGACGACTGGAGGAGAAATAGATTATTACAGTGATTTTTCTGGTGAAGGAAAAGCCATTAAAAAAACGAAAACACAGTAAATCAGTCAAACAACTAGTATTTTGACCATTCTTTTATTCCAGCTCCATAATTACCATTTAAACCTAGAAAAGGAATATAATGATGGATGTGAATCTTTCAGAGAACTCCACAGGAACTTAATGAATTTTTAATCTTATACTAAAAAAATGTTCATTAAGGAGAAATCATTACTGTCCACTGTAGTGGACATTTGCTATTTTATGTTTTGAAATTATGTTTTTGAAAATTCGAAATTGGAGGAGGCACGCTGGTCTGCAGCCACAGAAGACTAAAATGCCAACTGTGTCCTATTCCAGCTTCTGTTTGACAAGCCAGTCTGATGGAGCCAGTGATGTGGGGACTGTGAGAACTGCAAGGTGAGGTGGTGGCAGCTGGCCCTGTGGAGCCAGGGTGCTGGTGGAACAAGTCTTAGGTCTGAGGTTCAGAGGTGATGGTGACACCAGGAGGGAGTTCAGACCCCTCTGTCCAGCTCTCACAGGAATTCTGGGACCTGCCCCCCTTAAAAACTACTTTCCAATTTTTAGTTAAGTTAATTAGAGTAAGGTTGTGTTGCTTCTAAGAACCCGGAGTGATATGATCATGTTTGGGAAAGTTACTTTAACAGTAACAGAATCAGAAACTTTGTTTTCAGCATTAAATTCAGCCACAGCAGTGGTAATACTAACAATAGGTAATGCACCTTGCAGGCCTACTTTGTGCGAGGCATGGTTCTGTGTTTATCACATTCATTAACTCACCAAATATACAGCTGGTAAAAAAAAAAAATGCAAGGTTGAGAATAAGCATTTTGACATCAGGGATCATGCACCTAATAGTTGTCAAGTAACTGTTCTGCTAGAAATCTTGAGATTTTGTGGTGGTTTGAGTAAGTATGGCCCCCACAGACTCATGTGTTTGAATGCTTGGCCCATAGGGAATAGCACTATTAGGAGGGTAGCCTTGTTGGAGTAGGTGTGGCCTTGTTGGAGGAGTGTGTCACTGTGGAAGCAGCCTTTGAGGTATCATATGCTCAAGCTAAGCCCCGTGTGGGACACCCAGTCTCCTGCTGCCTGTGGATCAAGATGTAGCACTCTCAGCTACCTCTCTAGCACCATGTCTGCCTGCATGCTGCCTTCCTTCCTGCCACGACAATAATGGACTAAACCTCTGAAACTCCAAGCCAGCCCTAATTAAATGTTTTCCTTTATAAGAGTTGCTGTGGTCATGGTGTCTCTTCACAGCAATATAAACCCTAACTAAGACAGATTTCACTGGGAAAGATCCTCTATCTTAGTTATTCTGAATGCATGGAGGGATAAAGTGCTACATGGGCACCACCATTCATGAAGGATAGACTAGGGTGTTCGTTAATTAATCCATCCATTTATTCATTTTAAACATGTGTTTAAGCCTTGCTAAGCAGATTCCTAAAATGGACCCTCATGATCCTCCCTTCCAGGCGGTCCTTCCTTTGAGTGGTTCTCTCACTTATGATGGAGCTGGCCCAATGACTTCTTAGTAACCAACACAATGCAGCAAAAGTGATGAGATGCACTTCCATAATTAGTTTACATGAAACTGTAACCTCTATCCTGTTAATGAGCTGTTTTCTTTCTCTTTTTCACATGTTGATAAAGCAAGCTGTCGTGAAATGAGCTCCCATGCTGGAGTAGCAAGGAGCTGAAGACCGCTCCAAGCCACCCCAAAGCAGAGGACTCATTGGAACAAAGTGAAGACCTGAACTCTGTCAACAATCACGTGAGATGGAAGCAGGTCCTTTCTCAGTCAAGCTTTCAGATGAAACCCCAGGTCTGCCCCACACGTTGAGACTTGTGAGATACCCTGAAGTGACACCCGCTAAGCTATACCTAGGATTCTTGACCCACAGAAACTGCAAGGTAACAAATGTGTTATGTTAAGCTTCTGAATTTGTTGTAGTTTGTTATGAGAAAATGGATGATCTATATAATACCTTCGATGTGTCTTCCACTTTTCCTAAGTAGACCAGGTCCTTAACTTCATGGGACTTATGCCAAAAGTGAACATGAGAACTTCAGGTAGTATTTTTTGTTCTGGGGAGACTAAACATGTGATGGTATAGAGCTGTTCTGTCACCATGTACACATGGTTATTTAAAATAAAAAATTAATCAAAATAAATTAAGATAAAAATTTCAGTGTTTTGACTAGGGTATTTGCATTTTGAAAGCTCTGTAGCCACTAGTGGCTTGACTTATGACCACTGTATAGAACAGTGCTGATTCTGGTACATTCCTGTCATCCCAGGAAGTCCTACTGGGCTATTGCTGAGAATGGTGGGAAAATTGAGGGCTATGCTGGCTAGTTTCATGTTACCTTGATACAAGCTGGTGTCATTGGGAAGAGAGATCCTCTATGGAGAAGATGTCCCCACCAGATTGGTCTATGGACAACCCCGTGGTGCATTTTATTGATTGATGATTGATGGGGAGGGCCCAGGCCATGGTGAGTGGTACCACCCCTGGGTTGGTGGGTCTGAGTGCTATAAGGAAGCAGGCTGAGCAAGTCATGATGAAACAAGCTAGCAAGCACCCCTCCATGGCCTCTGCATCAGTTCATTTTCTCTCTGAAACAGTCCTGGCTGTCTTGGAACTCACTCTCTAGACCAGGCTGGCCTCGAACTCACAGAGATCCGCCTGCCTCTGCCTCCCGAGTGCTGGGATTAAAGGCGTGCCCCACCACCGCCCGGTTTCTGCATCAGTTCTTGCCTCCAGGTTCCTGCCCTTATGGAGTTCCAGTTCTGACTTCCCTCAGTAACAGACTGTTATCTTGAAGCATAAGATGAAATAAACCTTTTCCTCCCAAGTTGCTTTTGGCCATGGTGTTTTATCACAGCAACAGAAACCCTAACTAACAGAAAGGGCTTCTTTAAAATGAGAAGCTAGGGAAGATGTCTCTAATAGGAAAGCTTTTGAAAACTGGACCTGAAGGAGAAGAGAAAATACCTGATCTATGAAGACCTAGGGATGGGGTGTGCTCAGCTGAGGGCACAAGATGTATGAAGATGGAAGGAAGGAACTCTTGTGATGTGTTTGAAGGTAGTATGTCTGGAACTGAATCATCCAGGTAAGGTTGGAAGGGGACCCAGGATAAGGAGCTTGAATTGTATCTATTCACCCCAGATAGAGGGTCCTGAGAGATGAAAGAAAAAGATTCCTTCTAAGTGCAGCTTAAAGGACCAGTGGGGTAATGTACAAGAGCATGGGTAACTCACGGGCATCCACACCATTCCAGAGTTCTCTGAGTGACTCATGGGAAGCTAGACCACCAAGAAGTCTCACCCCAGCCAACTGTTTGCCTCTTATATAGTAGTTGGAATCTTGTGGAGAAGAAGGGCCTCGTGATGTGTTTTTGGGGGATCTCATGAGCCTTGTGAGTCTTGTGAGCCTCTCTTCTCACTCCACGAGGGAGTGTTGATTGGCAAGATCTTCTAAGAATCTCCTACTGCTCACCACAGCATCTCTGCTTCAAGACAACCAAGGTCATGGACAACTTAAAGGAAACATATTTTAGACAATGAAATAGCCAGGACAGAGGGCTCGAGCTCACTGAAGTCAGAATTGGGGACAAAACTGGGAGTCACTGGCATATAAATACAACCTAGAGACACGATACTGGCAGTCATTTCTAGGGAAAGCACAGAGATGGGACTGAACCTCAGGGTTACCCATGCTGCAAGAGAAGGAAGAAAATTGAAGATCATCGTGTGTAACCTTCCCCGTCTCCTACTATTGCATAAAGAAATAGTTCAGATTAGTTCCTAAAGCAGAGATCCATGAGATCTCTGTGCAGTTATAGTTCTCTAGCATTCAAAACACAAAACTAGGGGCTGGAGGTAGTAATAGGAGGGAGAGGAAATCAGATTACAAGAAATCTCCAAGTCACTTGCTGTGAAAACCTAAGAGGTTCTTCTCTCCAACCTCACACATGACTCTTAGTTCTTGTCTCCCTGTGCTCTAGCCACAGTGAATTTTTAGGCCCTCAGGCATGTTAACTCTTCCCATGCCAGAACCTTTGTAAACACCCTTTCATCTAGCTACTGCTGTGGGATGTTCTGAATGACAAATATGTTAATAAAGCACTGATTGGTCAGTAGCCAGACAGGAAGTATAGGCGGGACTAACAGAGAGGAGAATTGAGGGAACAGGAAGGTGGAGAGGAGACTGCCTAGAGCCGCCACAAGGAGAAGGAAGATATAAAGTACCGGTAAGCCACGAGCCACGTGGCAAAGTAGAGATTAATAGATTAATGATAGGCCTGAGCTAATGGCCAAGCAGTTTAAACAATGTAAGCGTCTGTGTGTTTATTTTATGAATGGGTTCCAGGACTGGCAGGACTTGAGAGCTGGAGAGAAATCCTCCAGCAACAAGCTACCTCTTTTTTTCTCTTTCTTGACCACTCTATATACAGTAAATCTCTCCTAGTTTTTTACCTCATCAATTTGTATTGTTTCTTGTATAGTTCTCATTACAATGAGTTGCTGTGGGATATTCTGTATGACAAATATGTTAATAAATAAAGCACTGATTGGCCAGTAGCCAGACAGGAAGTATAGGCGGGACTAACAGAGAGGAGAATTGAGGGAACAGGAAGGTGGAGCAGGAGACTGCCTGGAGTCACCACCAGAACAAGCAAGATGTAAGGTACCAGTAAGCCATGAGCCACTTGGCAAAGTATAGATTAATAGAAATGGGCTAAATATAAGAGTAAGAGCTAGACAATGATAGGCCTGAGCTAATGGCCAAGCAGTTTAAATAATATAAGAGTCTGTGTGTTTATTTTGTAAGTGGGCTCTGGGACTGGCAGGACTTTGTAGCTGGAGACTGGCGGGACTTGGGAGCTGGAGAGAAGCTCTCCAGCAACAATGAGTAATCACCTTCATAGCTGCTTTTTCCTGTTTTTGTTGTTTTGAATGAAAAATGTTCCCCATGGGCTCAGGTATTTGAACACTTGTCTCCAGTTGGTGGCGCTGTTTGGGGGAGATGATGCAGCCTTGTTGTAAGCCCCTTGGGCCATACTAGTGGCCAGGCCCCTACCCCGAGGACCTCTAACTACCAGATTCCACCCCCACAGAGCTCTCTAACTGCCCTAAATACTGGACCCTGTCCCCACCCTACAGAGTAAAAAGCCCAATCTCTGTATGTGAAATCCCACCAGTCTCCATCCTGGAAAGCTCCACCCTGAAGCGTTCCACGCCCCATCCCCAAGAAATTCTATATAAGCCCTGTATCCTGTTCAGTTTGCTGCTGTTTCTCACCCGAGCAGAGGCAGCCACCCTCCTGGTTTTTTTCCCTTCCAATAAATCTCTTGTGTGAGGTTTGTTGTGTGGCGTGACTTTGTGGTATTCCTTGGCTCCCAGCTGCCAGGATACCTTTCCATCCAAGCTGCAATGCTTACACTACTCCCAGTTTGCTTTCTCTGTTTTATATTTGTGGGTGAAAAGCTGAGCTCTCAGCTTTCTGCTCCAACCACCTGCTGTCATGCCTCCCCTGTCACTATGGACTCTCTCTGGAACTGTAGCCCAAATAAATGACTTTTCCCCCTGTAAGCTGCCTTGGTTGTGGGATTTTATCACAGCAAAAGAAAAGTAGCTAATATACTATAGGGTATAAACCTTACAAAGGAAGAAATAATTTGTCTTCTTTACCTTTATACATCCAATGCTTGGTGATTATTTCTTGCATAAATATCCCCAGTGCCTGGAAATAAATATTACTAAATGAATGAGTGTATTTATTGGGTCCTAAGATCCTATAAGTTGTTTGAAAGGCTCAGTGTCACTTAAGCCTCTCAATGCTATGATGCAGATATGATAGTTTGCTTTCCACTGTTCTGATGTGACGGCAGACTGAGAGAGCTGGGGCAAGCACATTAAGTAGAAACAACGGCGAGTAGCAGAGACTGTCTTGGAAACATCAAAAGCCAGGTGCAGGTATTTAAAAGAACGTACTGGGGCAGGCAGGAGAGAGGGGCCTCAACCACAGGTGACAAGGGGCCCAGGGGACAGACTGCTGCTTTGGAGCAGTCAGAGCAGAGACCTGACTTCCCAGGAGCAGTGCTAGGATGCTGCCTTGGAGACTGTTCAACAGGGTAGTCAGAAGCAAGACTGCAGTTGGCAGGAACCAGGCCTTTGTCTGGGACTAGGGCACAGAGGCCTCCTGTGAGCAAGTCAGGACTAGTTTACTGACTGGTCACAGAGCCAGAGCCTTCCTTTGACCTAGGAGAAACAGAACTGCAGGCATTAGGAAACCTGGAGGGTAGGTCCAATATGGTTTTTTTTTTTTTTTTTTTTTTTGCGAGGATAGTCATCTTTTAGGTATTTATATCATATTTGTAGGTGCTTTGATCTGCTTCATTCTGTAGATTCCATGAGGACTTTCTGTGTTCCTTTGTTCAATGCTGGTCTATAATGCCTGGCATCACAACACTAGCAGAGATCAGTAAATGTTTAATGAATATTAAACTGATGACAGCCGTAATAATAACAAGAAACACACTTATATTAACATGTAATGTAACTTCATACACATTTATTTGATCACTTCTTACAATGATCCTCTAGAACAGATTCAATGATTTCATATATTTTGCAGATCTAGAAATGCACAGAGAGGTTAAGTTACTGAAGGTAACAAAGCTCGTGAGAGGCAGAGTTGGGAATGTAGTATGAATGAATAGACCTCTGAATGAATGAACATACACATAGATGGTCACTTATGATCACTTGGCATCTTTGCTTTTAGACAAGGAACATACTAAGCCTATTTTCATGACCATATTTTTCTTTTGAGGATGAAGATGGCTCATATTCTTCCTGCCTGGCCTTTCCTAAGTGGAGAGAGTGATTTGATCTGCAGATAATTGAATTTTCGAGGCAAACAACTGGAATGCAGCTAGGATAGAATTGGGCAGACAAGGAGGGAAGAGGAGATAACAGCAGATTTTGGAGTAAAGGAAATTCCAAAATTATAGTTCAGCACTAGAAGAAAGGAAAAGGAGATGGAGTGGGGCACCCACGTATATGGATCACGTGTGGGGCCAAGAGCCTCAAACGTGTACTTAGATAGTATTCATAAACATGGAGTCTCAAATATATATATATATAAAGAGAAAAAGACTCAGAGGTGAAAGACTTTGAATTTTAAGTTAGAATCTATTTGGACTCATGCATCTTATTTCTTGGTTATAAAAAATAGAGTTAAATTGTGCATTAAAAATAATATAACAAAGTGCATCTAATTGCAGATAAAATATTATGCAATAAGAGTGATAATGTCTTATCTTAATAGTAGTCTTTGTCTTCATTGTGGTTTATAGAGAAATGATAGCATTTAAGGTCCAATGCTTCTAAAAATTCATTTTCCTTTTTTTCTAGAACTATGCTTCTATTACCTAATCTATTGCCAATACTGAGTATTTTACTTGACTAAGGCCATTTAAAATAACGTAATTCGACTCTCCACATTACTCCAAAGCCTAAATTGAAAACAGATATTTCTTAAGAAGCAATTACATATATTCGTGCTTATTACCTGCTCCTCATACACTATAAAAACTGAATGTTTTATGCTAGTGAGGTTAATTGGGAATCAGTCTTAGGAAAGTCACTGTTTGTTGTACTTGTTAAAACAAATAAAATAAAATGATAGGAGTGATATAGTTTAAGCTGTTACAGTGTATGTTTGCCAAACCATAAAAATTTACATTTGAAAATTCCTTTACTCTGTTTGCATCTGATTATTGCTTAGCCATAAAAGGATGGACTACCAAGATCTTCTACTCAGCTACACCTCATCACTAAAGCACAATGCAATATAAACAGAACAGACAGTATTTGCGTAGTTTTTTTGCAAAGAATTTTAAAACGTATTTTATTCTCATTTATAACTTAGGATAGCTTCATGAAGTTGATAGCATTATTATTATTATCTTTTATTTTCGCATTGATGGAGTCGAGTTACAGAGAGTAGCAACCACAATGGTACAGCCAGTGGAACTGATACAGGACCCAGTTTCCTGACTTATCATCCTAGAGATACCTCTGTGCAGGAAAGATAATGGATCTGGATCTCAATATTGAGTGTAAAGAGATTTTTAGGATTTTTGAAAATAAGAGTGTTGTAGTTACTTTCTATGGCTGTGATAAGACATCATAAGCAAAGAAATTTATAAAAGAAAGCATTTAATCGAAGCTTACAGTTTCAGAGGGCTGGAATCCATCCTGGTCGGAGCAGAGCAGCGGGCACGCAGCCACAGTGCTGGAGCAGTAGCTGAGAACTCAGATCTGGAGACACAACTGTGAGGCAGAGAGGGAGAAACACTGGGAATTTAAGCGTCTTTTGAAACCCCAAAGCCCGCCACTGGTGACTTACCAGCTGCAAAAAGGCCACACCTCCTAATTCTGGTCAAACAGTTTCACCAACTGGGGGACCAAATGTTCAAATATATGAGCCTATGGGGGCCATCCTTATTCGAACCATCCAGAGTGTTTAGAAAGTTAGGTATTCGTATTTGATTGAGGTTCAAGGAAACTGTTAAAAAGAGGAAGAGTGTCTTCCAGCCTGGGCACTCTTCATCCTGTCTGGCATTACAGAGATGCATTCTTCAGGATTAGCATACTCTGTATAACTACCTCATCTAAACACCGGAGACAGACCTGGGTTTAAATTCCAGTTCTGGTCATTTCCTAGTTAAATGGCCGTAATCCAATGAATTCCCTTCTCCAGCACCCAGTTTCCTCATCTACAGAGCGGAGATGAATAAAATATCCACTGGAAAAGAGTTGGAGGATAAGGATGAGAGGAAGGCATTCCAGTCAAGGAGGTATATTATTAGCAATAACCTTAGTGTCTCATGCCTTCAAAGGAAGTAACAGAGTGTGGATGAAAGATTGTAATGACTTTTGTATTGAGAAAGATCATCAAATTGAATATGCCCAGGGTGAAACTAGCATGAGTGTGGGTAATCTGACAAAAATTTTCTGAAGATACTAAAACCTATTAGTTATTTTTTGACTCTGAAGTCCTCCTCTGATGCTCTGACAGAGGGTTAGCATGCAGCTCGTTTCCTCTGAGAAGATACAGGAGACCATCACAGGTGTGCTGCTGGGGGCTGGTGTTTAATTCTGAACATCTGCCAATCTTGACTTTGTGGCTTTCAACCCAGGACTATTTTGAGTGATTGCTGAGCAGCTTGGCGTGTCTTAAAGGACACAATCCTATCTGGTCAGCTAGATTGCGGATGGTTAATTAGCCAAAATTAGTTTTAGGAACTGAACGTTATTTGGAAATTGTTGCGGTTGGCACTTTAAAAATAACATTTATTTCCATAAATGCATCCACATTGTATTTATCAAAGTGATTTGCGCTGAAGACTTCTTGGTTGTTTTCTTGGTATGTTTATTGTTTGAATCCAAAAATCCCTTTTGGTTATATCTCTCAACCTTGGAGTGTATTTCCCTTCTGATAATGATTAATCCCTAAGAAAGCCCCAAACTGTTTAGTATATATTGATCTGCTCGAACCCAATTAACTTGAGCCCAGTTACCCCTTTGGGGGATGCTGACACTGGAAACTACTGAGTTGATTTCTGTTGCTGTAATATAAACAAATGAATTTTCTTTACCTTCTTAGGTTTGCATTCTTTAAAAAATTTTAAAAGTTTTTATTTAGTGTGTGTGTGTGTGTGTGTGTGTGTGTGTGTGTGTGTGTGTGTGTGTGGTTTGTACTTGGGCCACAGTGCCCATGTGGAGGTCAGATGATAACTTTTGGGAGAAGTTGTCCTCTTCCACCACATTAACTTTGGTATCTCTTTTTTTTTTCTGCTGCTGCACTGCCTACCACAGCCTACCTGGCCTGGGAGCTCTGGGTGATTCTCCTGTATCCACCTCCCATCTCCCTCTAGGGTCCTGAGGGTACAAATGTAGGCTATCATATTCGACTTCAATCCTAGGATTGAATTCAGGCCATCAGGCTTACATAGCTGATACTTTTACTGGCTGAGCCATCTCCCTAGTTCAGCTGGTACTCTCCAGTTTACAGACCTGGCTAAACTGAAAAGTCTTTACACAGATTGAAATGGCATGAGAGGCAGTTTTGCTTTAAATTACTCAGGTGTAGAATAATATCCTTCCTGATCCATAGGTAAGGTGGGCTTTTTGTGAAATGGAAGCAGATGTAGCAGCTCATTCCTGCAATCCTAGTACTTAGGAGGCTGAGGCAGGAGGATTGCCGTGTTCCAGGATACCCTAGTGTACATAGTGAATTGAATTCAAGTCATCTGGGGCTACAGATCCTTTCTCAGAAGACAAAAATATCAAAAGGCACTATGGGGAGGTGGGAGGAGGGGTTGAGAGAAAAATGGGACAGAAATGGCTATACTTGTTGTGTCTCTGTACATCTCATTGTGCTCCATGCTTGCTAGATTAAGCTGTAATAATTCCACATTGGGCACAAATTTAAGGTTGGGGTGGAATTCAGCGGGAGATGTCAAGAGAAACGTGCATAACATTTGGAGAAGGGGCAAGAAACTGAGAGCTGGGATTTATAACGATCAGTCTTAAATAACTGTGGCATAGTTCTGTATAGCCTCAGATGATAAACAGGGAGCAGTGAGAAAGGATCTTTCTAGGCCCCATTGGAGACTTTTACAACCATTGGAACGTCCTGTGGAAGGAGCAGGCACCTTTCAGGGTTGAGAGCAGTTAGCTCTGCCACCTCTCAGATGGAGCTCCTTCAAAGGTGCTACTGAAGTGGCCTTCACTTTGGGCAGGAGTTTGGATTGGTGACTTCCCAAGATTCGGTTTTAATTGCAAGATGCTTTGGTTTCATATCTTTAAGAACCGAGCCTGAGAAAATGTCTTGTGTGTGCATTGCATGGGATATGGACAAGCCCTGGATTCTTCCTGGGCTCTAAGTATCTAGTCTGTGAAATGAGATGCCATCTCCTGTATCCACTGTGCATATTCCTTGGCATTTGCATGGCACCTAGCCTGAAAAGGTTAAGAAGAAAGACTGGAACTTTTGCCACGGTATTTACCTCACGAGTCTATCCAAAAGCTAACGTTTTAGTGGCTTATAAAATAACACCAATCTTCTCACTGACACTTTATCATGATGATCCACATTGTAAGGTGGATCCAATCCATAAGTCACAGTGGACTGATTTTTCATTTGGAAAAAAGAAATACAATCTGAAAAATTTCCAATTTTCTGGACTTTTTTGTGGTACTGTAGTTTCACTAGATGGTGTTTTCAGTCTCCAGCTGAAGCACTGTTTCAGTGTCACTTACCACTTCCAGGATTGTAGATCCTAGGCATAGAATCCTGAAGTTGCTAGCCTAGGAATCTTCTACCTCTAGATCAGCTTCTTTTCAGAATCCAACATTGGCTGGCTCTCAGGAGAGGGCACTGAAGGAACCGAGGCACTCTCGCTTCTAGTTTCATGAATCAACACATTTCAGAGCGCAGAGCAAGGACCAAATGCAATGTGTGCTCAAAGCCATTTCCAAAGTTCTTACTTTCCCAGAAATCCAAATCACCCTTTCCCCAAATGGGTGTTCTCGTTATAACAGCTTTTACTTTGAAAACAATGATGATTTGTGCTGGAGGTGGCCAAAACTCAGATATCACGAGAACTAATTTCCATGGGGACAAAGGCCTTTGTAGTGTATCTCCAGAAAATAACAGAGTTTAGCAGTTAGTTGAAACCCAGTAATATTTTTCTTAGAGCAAATGAATTGTGAGGCTATAACATTTCAAACTCTTCCTATCTGTAGTTCTAATGGTGAGAGAGCCCCCTGCTGGAAAAATGGATCTTAGGTGTGCTACAGCAATGTGCTGCATCCGGAAAATAATTTCAGCTTACCACTCATTACTAGACTAGGCCACAGCTTATTGGTCAGGTATGACTAAAAGACTGCCGGGAGTTCTCAGATAGAGCGGGACTCATTGTCAGTGGTCAGATGTAGTATAGACAAGCAACGGGTTTGATCCTCTTAGATACAAAGTTATTAATTATATTTGGATTCATGTAATATAATTATTATGGATATGTCTAATTAGATAATACCCTTATTAATTCTTTAAGATGTTAATAGATGGCCGTATTTTAAACACTAAATTACTAATATTTCATATGACTAATATAAGAATCCCTATCAGATGCAATTTATACATTAATTTGATACATTTACGGATGTGTGTGTATGTACATTCATGCAGTAGAATAATCATCTTTTGGATACATAAATAAGTGATTCACGGCCGGGCGGTGGTGGCGCACGCCTTTAATCCCAGCACTCGGGAGGCAGAGCCAGGCAGATCTCTGTGAGTTCAAGGCCAGCCTGGGCTACCAAGTGAGTTCCAGGAAAGGCGCAAAGCTACACAGAGAAACCCTGTCTCGAAAAACCAAAAATAAATAAATAAATAAATAAATAAATAAATAAATAAATAAATAAATAAATAAATAAATAAATAAGTGATTCATAATAATCACTTGGTACTACCTTTTACATGGTCAGGACAGAATGCTAGTTTTTTAAATTAGTTCTTCAATGATGAAAATCATCATCACTTTTCATTCACCCAATTTGATACAAGCTCATACACACTCAGCTTGAAATTAACCCCTCACTCCTCAAAATTATCTCTCTCCCTCCCTCTCTCCTCTCTCTCTCCCTCTCTCCTCTCTCCCTCCCTCCCTGCCTGTCTCCCTATCTTCTTTCTTTCTAAACAGAGTCTTAGTTCAAAGGCCAGGCTGTCCTTGATCTCACAGAGATATTCTTGCCTCAGGCTCCCAAGTGCTGGGATGATAGGTATGAACTATTGTGCTCAATTTTAACTCTTCAATTTTTATAGCCCTCTGTACACCTACCTCCCTTCCACCCCATGACCTTACTTCCATCTGCAGGTATGCTATCAATATCTGTATGTTCATTTCTATTGTCCTGTTTGATTTCTGGAGAGCTACACTGGTCCAAGGAGATGGGAAAGCCACACTTCAGGGATGATGATGGAAGAGTGTCTAGCAGCAGCTCCTGTCTCCCAGAAGGATGGGAGCTCATTTTGATAATGCACTGTCTCCCAGCAGCTTGGAGACATAGGCCTGATTGAGAAAACAAGAGCTTGGAGAGATTGAGGAGAGGAAGCGGTGTAGGGCGGAAAAGTGTCTGGGAGAAGAAGTCAGCCCAGCAGAAGAACTCGAGGCCCCTTCAACAATGAGGAGCACTTCCCATTCAAAAATAATAACACCACAGGAAGAGGTCTTCAGCAATCACCAAGGGATACTCGAGAGGTTTTCAAGCATGATATTTCCTAGGAAATCACTGAAATGACCTTGGCCTTTAGAGTGCAGCTTAGTGGTAGAGCATTTGTCTGGCATGTGGGAGACTCTGGAGTCAGTCCCAGAACCCCAAACAAACTCTGTTGTGTCTGTTTTCAGAAATTCACATATGTATCTCATTTGGGAGATAGGATGGGTGTTAGACTGCTTAAAAGCTTCCCAGTTGTCTTAGTCAGGTTTCTATTGCTGTGAAAGAGACACCACGACCACGGCAACTCTTACAAAAGGAAAACATTTAATTGGGCTCACTTACGGTTCAGAGGTTCAGTCCATTATTATCATGATGGGACATGACCCTGGAGAAGTAACTGAGAGTTCTGCATCTTTCAGGCAATAGGAAGTGGTCTGAGAGAGTAGGCATGGCTTGAGCATATATGAGACCTCAAAGTCCACCTCCACAGTGACACACATCCTCCAACAAGGCCATACCTACTTCAACAAAGTCACACCTCCTAATAATGCCACTCCCTGTCAGCTTATGGGGGCCAGTCACATTCACACTAGCACATCAGTATAGAGCCAGGGCTGGGACTCAGCATTCTCGTAAACAGATGATTCTGACTTCTGATGAGGCACTCTTGAACCCCTGGCTCTTAGTTCATCCTTCTCTCACTCTGTTTTATTCTTTTCTTCTTTATCGTTGTGGTAGGCAGGAATACCTTACTCCCTGGGAAGCTCCTGGGACGTACATGTCCTAATCTTTCGAAGCACCTTCCTTAACAAAAGGAACTTTGCTGCTGTGATTAAGGCTTTTGATAGGGGTAAAGGATAAACAGGATATGATTTACACTTTCAAATGAAATTTTGGTCTATGCACAAAGGACAAGAGTAAGTGATGGGTGCTGCAGCTGGAATAGAAGCAGGAGATCACTTAGGAGGCTACTAGAGTGGTCTATGCTGGAGTTAATAATGGTTTATTCTAGTATAAAAAGGAACAAAAGGAAGACTTATTTTAGAGACACAATACAAAGTACTATACAATACATTGAATGTAGGATGATGGACAGAGAAGAATGAGCTTTTACTTAAGCAATTGGGTGCTTGATGTTGGCATTGATGGAGAGAGAGCATGTGAAGTTATAAGTTAAGAAGAGAGGATGCAGAGTTCTATCTAGGGCTTTATCATTTTGAGATGCCTATTTGACAAGCAATGGTGGTGCCAATAAGACAACAGACATAAGGAAGGATCTTGGGGGAGACTTCTGGACAGCTATTCTAACTTAGGATGATGTAAGTGGACTCAAAAAGACTGTACACTCCAAGGGTTTAAGTGAACAGAACTTCTGAGTCACCTCCTTCTACTGAAGAGGAGTAGAATAGACAGGAAAGGGCTATGGTGAAGGAGAGACAGGGATTCTAATGGTGGCCATGAAAGCCACAAAAGGAAGAAAGAAAGAAAGAAAGAAAGAAAGAAAGAAAGAAAGAAAGAAAGAAAAAGAAAGAAAGAAGAGGTAAGTTGGGTTGATATTTTTAAGAAGTTCAGTAACATAAGAACAATTAGGTGACAATGAGTCTCTTTTCTACACCTATAAAAGTTACTATATATATGTATATGTATGGTAGGTGTCATCCAGGTACCAGCACGATTGCTAGTGGTGTAAACAAAATTTCAATTAAAAGTCAAAAGGAGACAATCGAGGCAACTCCCACCCACCTTTACTACTTAATTTTGTTCTAGAGGAGTAAACCAATGAAATGACACAAAAGGAAAAAGTTACAACTTCACAAGATTCAATAAGTCTTTCTTAGTTATTTTTACTCCCCGCTTAATTATTCTGTAGATTAATTTGAGTGAAACCAGTATCTTCAGGCTTGTTAATTTAAGAATAAGATTTTATAATAAATTAATTAAAGTCTTTTTTCATGTATCTCAGCTGCTGATTTCCAGGTAAATTTATCCTAGATATTAATACCTTTCTGTTGTGGTAACTATATAATATGTATGCATTTATTTATAAAATGAACTTAAAATATAGAACATGCCATTGATTTAAATGATTATGAACAGAAAGATTAAACCAGAAATGAGCAGAACTTTCCTGACGAAAAGATCTCCTTTTTCCATTCCCCCTCTCCATTGCATGCTCATGAATATGTATATGCATTTACATGTGCATATACATGTGTGTAATCCCCTATAAAATCAAAACAAAAAAACAGATCACATACTTCCATCATATAATGGCATAGGATATGCACTCAAAACGTAAGGAAGGAAGCATAGTGAGAAACACTGGACCAAAGCAAGACCAAAAACCAGCTGGGCAAACTCCAAACTCTGCATCTCCATGTCTGATATCAAAATGTACGTGTGTGTGTGTGTGTGTGTACTGGTATCTATCTATATGACTTTTGTGCAGAGGAATGCCATTCACTTTGATGTATTATTGTGGCAGTCACTTACTGAATATTATGAATTTTTTTCTAATGGTTTAGAATATTTTTGGTTGATTTCTTTACGATCACTTACCCCTGCCAGGTGAATATGGTTGGTTTCTTTATTTTTCAAATGTAAGGTTTTACACAGTTTTGTCTCTGAATCCTCAGTCTTTGTCTACCTCTTTCTCACATTGTAAGCATAGTAGGACGGAGTACGTGTCGGGTTCGGTTTGGGTTCTGTGACGTCACAGAAGTCGCCTAACCTCTCTGAGCTTTAGTGTCTGCACTGGAATCTGGAAATACTAACATTGTTCCACGAGGCTTCTGGAGGCATCCAGTGAGATAACGTGCATAGAAGATTGGTAATAGTTCCCAGCAATAGGAGTCAACAAATATTAACTATCTTTATGATTATTCATAGTATTGGCTAGGGTTCCCAGGAAATTCTTAGTAGTGAATCTAGTGAAAAATAACGGTCTTAGATGAAAACACTCATATTTTACCATTTGCTTATGTTCTAATTATTCTTTGTCATAGTTTTGAGTATCTCCATTTAATCTAAAATTTCAGACAGGTTAAGACATATGAAATTGCAAATATTTACCCTTTGATCTATAAAACGGTGACCACACAGATTTCAACCTAAGATTTTTATGACGTTGAGTATTTTCTGTGCTGGCTGTGCAAAAACAGCAGGCTGAGCAAGCCGTGGAGAGCAAGCTGAGAGGCGGCACTCCTCCAGGGTTCCTGCCTTGACGTTCTTCAGAGATGACTGCTATCCGATGTGGAAGGCCAATAAACCCTTTCCTCCCAAGTTCCTTTTGGTCATGGTGATTATCACAGCATCAGCAAAGCAAGTTACCTTGAAATTATTTTTAATGTCTTGCTATTTGTGACTGTTTCCCCACCATCCAACTGTGTGTATTTGTGCTGTTTGTGTGGGAGTTGGAGATCTGAACTCGGTTCCTCAGGCTTGCACGGCACTTTATCAACTGAGCTATTTTTCCAGACCCCTTTTTTGTTTAATAATTATTTATATTTATGATGTTTCCTCTGAATGATGCTTTAATCACTTAATATTTTCGTTATGCTGTTTTTATTAGCCAGTTAAAATGTTTGTTCTTGTTCACCAAATTATTCATGAGAATTTAGATACTTCTGAATATTTATTTCCAATTTTGTTACACCGCAATATGAGATTCTTAGATTTAGAGTTACTACTTTTTAGGTTGGTTGAGATTTTCTTTGTGACCTAATATGTGGTCTATTTTTAAAATAAATCAAAGGCCAAGTTTCTGTATTTTCACGGGGATCCCCTTATATATCTCTTCTCAATTCACCCAATTGGTTCTATCTTTTGTTAATATGAGAGATGTGATGCTGTGTGGGCTATGCTCTGTCCCTGACCTAGCCTTCTGTGCATGTCCAAATTCTCCAGACAAATTTGGAGGTTTTTGTTTCCTTCCTTCCTTCCTTCCTTCCTTCCTTCCTTCCTTCCTTCCTTCCTTCCTTCCTTCCTT